>JAOEHV020163244.1:0-13895 GCA_025447995.2 Isaurus tuberculatus | reverse complement strand
AGTCTACATTATTATACCATTATTGCAAAAATATTTCATTATCATATCAGCTGCGTAAAGATTGGAAGCAAGCATTTCTCTAAGTTTAAGGCTTCCTACATTTCTCAAGGACAAGGTTGCAATACAAACGACAACCGCGAGGTCACGAATATATGCGTCTAGTTTCAAAATAATTGTCATATGTACAGCTATGGTAGATTGCAATTTTGCTTTAAATAAATGTATGCATCTCTGCATTCATTGGCTTTGATTTCTTCAACATTTGGTATCACCCGCTCACATTCCCTCCGAAATGCAGATTCAAGGAAGTCTTCATCCATGTCGAGAACACCAGAATAATTAGCAACCTCTTTTAATTGGTGTTCAGAAACAGGCAATCATAAAAAATTGAAAAAAGAACAAAGTAAAAACATTGCTGTGTTGGAGAGTAATTGCACTGTTAGCAGCTAAAATGCTTAGAGTCCTTCAGATGCAAGACTTGCCCAGAAGACATGTAAGTGTTGATAATAATTTTTGCAATAATTCAATAAAAACTCTAAAATCAACCATTTTCAAGCCCCTAATAATTTTTGTCAATTTATGGACATTATATCAATACAGAATTTTTTCTTTTTCAAAAAAGACATTCCGTGTGCCGCAAATCTCCCGCCTATTTTAATGGACCTCCAAGTGGCGCTGATTTCTCAAAATGCTGTTACGTCACTAAATGTCCTACTTTGGGATTCCTCAGACGTCCGCTCGTAATGAATATGACCTTTCGATCCCAAAGTGATCGTCACAACAATAAATGCTTCTTTTTTTTCTTTTAAAATTCCACCAGCAATAGCAACCAATCAGATAGCCAAATTTCGCTCCACCAACCAATCATAACAGCACAATTTGAACCAATTGACGTTTAGGGAATTCAACCCGCCTCCCCGGTACAAAAGCGCAGAAACACGTAAACAAGACGAAGTCGATATACTATGTCTTCGAATTTGTATAAGCCGAGGCGTGCTGTGTCCAATGCGACAAAAACTATATTCGACAAAAGATGACACCTTTTAACGAGACCTTGAAAGATTCTACCAAGGCGTCCCTTCCTAAAACCTCAAAACCAAAAGAACATGAAACAGATACTCTCATTGCCAATGTTCCTCTGCGTCCGACTAAGGCACTGTCAAATATCTCCGACAACCAGACAAGCGAGCAGCAAAGGTGAAATCAGATGACTTAACTCACAGAGCAGTTTGATTTTAACATTGTGTCTATATTTACACTCAAATTGTAAATTTTTTTGATTATTTTTTTATATGTTGAATTTATTTCTTTATGAGAGAAATTTTTAGCTTAATTTTAACAATTGCCCCTCGTGCCTATGAAAGCCAAACTTCCAGCGTTGACCATTTATTCAGAAAGGACTCTTTTCTTATTATATTTCAAATTGTCAAACTATTATGTTTATCATGAAATAAATCTTAATTCTATTTACTTTCAATGGTGTGTATTTCTGTTGAATACTTATTTCGTTGTGATGGTACAAATGGGTTCCATAGTGGCCAATCAAAGGGCCAAATCAGCTCTTCTAAAATCCAAAACAGCCTAACCATATTCCATTACAGTCCTATCATGGTCCAAGATAGCCCAAAATATGGACCGTTTCAACCACAAATTTGGTACAAAAATGGTACCAAAGTTTTGGACCAAAATGGCCCCAAAGTATGGTACCATTTTGAACTCACCGAAACGGCCCCATTTCAAGGGCCAAACGGCTCTTTTGATTTTACAGTCACTATTCAGAAAGCTCATAATCCAGATTAGCAGCATCCAAAGATGAAGAAAAGAACGGTGTTAGGGGTTACTGCATTTAAACCTTTAAAAATGAACTTAGTTCACTTAATTTGCCAATGTCCTCAGCCCGCTGTTTGAAGAGCTTAACCCTGAACCAGGATCCGTAAGAGTATGGCAATACAAAGATGGAAATAAGCCCTTAACCAAATATAAAATGGTTTAATCCCTAAAGGATCCGTAACATCGTACCAGCAACCTCTTCCAACCGAAAGAACTTCAGGTGCAAAAACTGAAAATTTGTAGTGCCCAATTTTAACTTTCCAGTTTTAGACCGGCAAGCAACTGTTTTATGCCAGAAACAGAAACTCAACTTTGACTCACTATCAGTGTGAAACAGGCGTTGGAATACGAAGAATGTAACAGAGATCAGTCAGCATCACAGAACTGGCAACGGATACGAAAAAACAGGTAAATGGCAACAAACTTTAAGAATATCTGCGCAAGAAAAAAAAATTGAAACTTTCAGCAAGGCTATTAAAAACAAAGTTATACCGCTGCCATAAGGTATGACATAGAACATGAGGAAGATGCTGCACAGCAGTATACCCGACATCTTGGTAGACTTTTTGTTGGTTTTGTAAATAATCCTTCCCTCAAACACCTTGGATGCAGGCCAGACAGAAAAGTAAACGATGCAACAGAACATCAGTCATGGGGCTTATTAAAAATTAAGTGTTTCCAGGCAGAACGTCTCTTCGATTTAAAGCATTTAGTTCAAAACAGCAGATCACGTGCATATAGTTCAAGAAAACCTCATGGATATTACTGTCAAGCCAGGCAGTGTGTGGGAGGAATTTCAGCAAGTTTCACTGTGAGAAAATTTATTTTGATGCCACGTTTTTCTCAGAAATGCTAGATAAGCTATCTGTTTTATTTTAACTTTCACATTCCTGGTTTGGTTAAGTGAAAATCAAGTTATCTTTAAAGAAATGTCAATCTTGCAGCATATTTAGCCATTGAAATTAGTTTATTTTTTATTCCTAGAATTAACATTATTGAGGATTTATTTTTGACTACTTGACATTAATTCTTTTTATCATCTTGCACACTTTATTTGCAAAGTTTTTTTGAGGAGAAAAACGATAGGAACTTGAATAAGTTTTGATAAAATTATTTTTCTTCACCTTTGTTTGCCTCGTCCTAGTGCGAGTTTTACTCTCCAGAATGGAAGCTATTGTACTATGGCGGCAACGCGGATTAAGTCTGGGGCGAACATGGGATCGAGGCATTTTAGGCCATTATGGCGTCTTCTTCTTGTGTTTTATATGAAAGTGATATTCCCGGTGCGTCTTTGGAAGGCAGGTTACCAGCTGCACTTAAAAATGATGAATTAAGGTTTTGGCTAAAATGTCGTGGAGATGATTTGAAAGGACTGAAAACAAAGGCGCAACTTGTTAAAGGGTAAGTTGAAGTTCATGATACAAACACGTGTTGTGACTGAGTTGCCAAGGGATTGTCTTGGTAGTTTTGTTTAAAAAATCTTTTTAAATCTGGCTTATCATGCAGTTTTTTAATTCCTTTTTTTTGAAGATATCAAGTAATAAAGTGGTGTGCTCAATAGTTTCCCAAAAGGTCAGTTCTATAATTTCTGTGGTTTATATGCAATGATATACAGTTGGGCAGATATTTTAATGAAGTTCCCAGCAACTACATTTTTTGCATTTTTTTCCTCACTAAAATTACTTATTCGGCGAGGAATACTTTAAAATATTATTATGAATTATTCATTGTTTGTTATAACAAAGAGATCTATGAATAATTAAGTAAACCCTTCTACGAAAATTTTTCTTTTCTTTAATAATTCTAGTGTGGAGGAATACATTTCCAAAGGTAAAGATTCCAATATTGTTGATCCGGATCCAAATAGGATTTACACCAAGAGAAAACTTGCAAAGCAACAAGCAGTTGATGGCCATGCTGCTATCTCATTGCCTTCTAGCTCATGTGTTGGAGCGGTTCCAGTTATTATATATCCAGATAGTGGCTGGGGCACTTCATTGAGAAAACTGCCCAACTTCACTCGAGCAGAGATGGATGACCACATAAAAGATAGTGGTAAACGTTTTGGAAGTGGAAATCGGCACTCTGTGCCAACAAGCTGGAGGAAAGGCAAAACATTTCGTGATGAGTACTTAAAACAAATATAAACTTTTAGTGATAAAGAAAATTTTTATTTTTGCTGCAAATGTCACCACTCATTTAGAAAAAATGAGGAACCACATTCATTAAAGCTGACTCTGTCCATTGTTACCGGAAAGGTAATTCATTCAGTTTGCAGTTGTGTAGCAGGAAAAACTGGGTATTGTAATCATTCACTGGCATTAATGTTGAAGGTCTCAAAATACTCGATGTTTCAATGTAAGAATACCCTCGACCTGTGTGAAGAGAGTGAAGAAAACCAACAACATGGTTGTACATCAAGGCTTCAAAAGTGGCACAGGAGAGGAAGAGGTGATACAATCATAGCTCAGCCAGTAATGGATATTATTGCCAAAAAAACAAGACTTGAAGAAACAAAGAGGGAGGAGGAGTATGGGGTGAAGTGCCTTTTGCATGAGGCTAGAAATAATGTTCAGGTGGACATCAATGAAGAGAAGGAATTTAAAAACGCCATAATGGCAATTAATCCCAGGATGGGTCTCGCGCAGATTGGATATACAAACAGTAATCTTTCCGAAACAAAAATTTGGAAAAAGCCCAGTTGGTTCATATTCTTCATATCAGCTGGCCCTCAGTGAGTCAAACTTTGAAGTAAATATTAATATTAATTCAGTGACCAGAAATGACTCTAGTGTAATACAGCTGTTAGTTTGTCCCCGTATTCCTCTAGGAGATTATGTGGAACCTAATCAACATGAATTAGAATCTGACCAGATTCTGACTTTATTGATAAGCTGGCTGTTAATGAGGAGAAAATAAACAATATTGAATTTGGAGGACAAGCAAACAGTGATTTGTGGAAAGCTGAACGAAAGTACCGCTTTACTGCCTCAAACTTTTATGCAATATCACACAGGCAAAGAAACCATGACACATTTTCTATAACAAATATGTACCCCAAACAGTTTAGACAAGAAAACCAGACCTTTCGACAATGCTTCTATCAGAAATACTTCCGGTGTACAACTGACTAATAAAGGTCACTGCTCCACTAGAAGAGATTCCTACTAAACCTTTTAAGTTCCTGTGGTTCTTTTGATTGCTAAATAGCTCGCTATTTAACAGCAAACTACTGGGCATTTGGCACCGAACTTCTGTACAGTCAATTATTACCCGCGCTTTGGGATATTTTGTTTTGAATTCCTCGGACATCAGTCGATCGACTTCCGCTCTTGACGGCCATATATTAATCGTGCCAAATCGAAGAAACATAAAATTTATCCACGAGATAAATATCCTACTCACTGTCGCCTGTGAAACTCCAAACAGAAATGACAAGTGATTCTCAGGAAGAAATTGGCGTAAGCGACACATAACCACGAAAAATTCTTGACGTGGAGTTAGTGTTCTTGGCCGACCACGTTTTATTTGTTTTGATTGCTTTTCAGAGTCGACTCTGTAATTCACCGATCGCCAATAGCGAATATTTTCACCTGTTTCTCCGGGCTTTAGAAAGTTTAATGTTGCTTCAAAAATCTGTGCATCTGGAAAGCCAGTATAGAACACCACGGATTTGTCATCGGACAGATTCTCAAAACAAAATGCTCTTTCATTCAGTTTTATTCTTGTCCTCGAGATCTGCAATTTTACCGCGGAAATTAGTGATTTCGGCTAAAGCTTTCTCTAACTGCACCTTCAGCTCTTTATTTTGCTTTCGCAGTAAGTGAACTTCAGTTTTCAGAGTTTCGCAGTCAGTTTTGGACAAACTACTACCATCTTCGTCAACTCGTTCCGTACGAGAGCTACTTGCAGGTTCGCCAGGACCCCAATCGCTGATTTGCTCTGTAATGACCGTACTTGACCTTGGGTTACTATTAACAGTTTCCGCTACTTTCACGATACATCTTCGTTTCACGCATTTTACTTGCGGGTTATATCGTGGAGTCGGTAGCTCTCGCTTCCTAGGCGAAGTACGCCAAGCAAACTTAGGTGGGAAAACTTTATTTCGACATTTATGGCCATCATTCCGCCAAGTCCTTTTTTTATCTCGCTTGGATCAAAATGTAGCGAGCAAACTTTTGTGTTATCGGTTATGACGAAATCGGCACTTTCATCTCGCCTTATTTTTGAAATCCAAATTTTTTTCAATTTCCTGTCTTTAGGAAAACAAAAAAAATCCAACTTTTTGACCATTTGGCCCAATAGTTCCTTTTAATGGCACTTTTGGGACACAACAACTAATGTGTGAGTTAGAGTTCACTGACACTGCTGCCATTTTTTTTAATTTGTGTCCTAAAATGCCTCGTTCTCATGTTGAAACCCAGATTCAACCGGGCGGCCGCCATAATTATGATTTCGGTGTATTCTGATCAATTCCCATAGTTAATGGACACTTGCAACTTTGAAAATCATCTTAACACTTGCATGCATTTTATAGGTATCAACAGATGCATGAATGCATAACGGGTAAAACTACGCTAAAAAGAGCAGAACAAATCCTCATTGTAATATTTGGAGAAAAGAAAATTCGTGATGTGAAACTGCGCATGCACGGCCGGACTTTGCCTGCTTGCCATTTTCATAAAGTTTTAAGAACACAAGGAAAAGCTAAACCAATGTTTTCAAAGTTGCTCGCACAAGCTTTGACAAGAATTATGTGGCAGTGAGGGAATCAACAAACTATGGGAAATTAACCTCACGTGATATAATCCTTTCTTCTGAAAGAGGTATCAATGAAGTTAAATTGGCTGGTTTTAATCAAATCAGTGATGACGTTCATTTCTCTGGACACTTAACGTAACTGGCTTGTTTTCAGTACTCATATGCAGGGGCCCATCTTCGCAGTCGTCCGATCGTCCGAGACCACTAAAAATTTGTGCGGACGATCGACAAAGACCGATTGCTCGTCCGTATTGACGAGTATACGATTGGCGATAGTATTGCTTGATAACCGAATCAACAGATTCTTGTTACTTTAGACTTTTCTCCAAAATAAAGCATTTACGTAAGCGTCTGCAAATAATTCCATACACACTCGTGTAGCTAACACGTCGGTGCAGCCATGTTGGATTATTTGCGGTATTTCTCATTGGTGTAGGACCGTGGGCTTAGTTTGGGAAAAAGACGAGACGAAACGTCACGCAATGTGTTTCTCACGCGCTCTGCCTGCCAAGCGTGAAATATGTGGAAGTATTTAGAAGGCGTTGAGCCGCCACAAAAGAAAAAAACAAATGGCAAGTGAAGAAAGAAAAGAACAGCAGGCAAATTCTGAAAAACAATCAAGAAACCGATCGTTCCTTGGAAGAGTGGCCGTCCGTGGCTGCAGTTCGATAAACAGGTCTTACATAAATGACAATAAAGTTAAACATGAAATGACTTAAGTTTAGTTGTTGTACTTGGATTTAGTAATGTTTCAAAATTAAGAAAGTTTGGTTGGGCAAGTAAGTTTTCATAAGGGCAAGTATCAAATTGGGCTTACTTGCCCGCCAGGCAAGTTTAAAATATGATGAAGATGGGCCCCTGCATATGGAGCACAAAAGAACAGTCGAGTTGAGGACAGTTAAAAATACAACTTGCAGAAGTGCTTGCACTATTATTTGCATACATCTACTAGTTATGGTTTCAGAATATTCTGTACTCTCATTTTCACATTTGCGAAGCCTTTGTAAGGACTGGTATTTTGCAACAGCAAAAGCAATATCTGAAGGAAATGGCATCTATGAGAAACACATACTGTTAAACCCCGATAATTCAAACCATAGGTAACTCGAATTCCCCTCTAACTCGAAGCAAAACTCATTTTCCTTCGATTTACCTCACATATTTACTATAATTTTAGTCGCTATAACTCGAAACCCCAAACTCGAAGCGATTTTTACTTCCATTCAGTTACTTTTCTTGGTAATTTTAGCCTCGATAACTTGAAGTCGATTTTCACTTTTGCAAACTAACGAGCCATAACACTTTGCACCGGAAGATTACATTTAATCTCATTAATATATTATGACAAATTGACCTTTGTCGATATCACACGTTTTTATGTCCCTAAACAAACAGTTTTGACAGTTCTTTCCGGCGAAATGAAATAATGGCGTGTAATCAGGAATCGATTTGTTGTTTATCATTACTTTTCAATCTCGCCCAGTTCATTCTTGAGAACAATAATATGTTTCTTCTTCCCCTTAAAATTCAATGTGCATAGCTTTTGCATCGCTTCTCCGTCACCCCGATCACAGCCTTTCCAGTAACTACTGCAGTCCAGGATTTTCGCTTATCGACCTGCAAAAGTAGAAAAAGATCTCTGAAATCGCCCAGTCTTTCTTTCATCAAATGTCCGACCACCTTGCCAGCTTTTGTACCAATCACAGCATACTTGTCAGCAATGTTTCGTGGTTCTCGTACTGCCTTCAAATCCTCAAAAAGTTCTGGAGACCACATATCTTGATATGCGTAATATTCTTTTATAAAAGAATCCAGTTTGTAACTGCCACAGTCCTAAGATGGTTTTGCAGAAGCCATTTTGTTCCTTAAATTCTTAAGCATACAGATGAACCTTCTCAGGTAATACTTGTATTTAAAATTAAAGACCGCCTATTGTCCATTACATCTCTTATAAAAACAATGCCGTTTTGTATACTTCTGCAATTGCTGATCACATCAAAGTCACTGGACACAACATCAAGTGGGATCACTTTGAGATTCTCGCATCCAACAGAATAGATCAACATTGCAAAATTAAAGAAACATCAATACAAGAACTTAAGCCAGCTCTTAAAGTAAATATCTCAGTGACAAGCTGTCACTTTACTAGTTTTGTTTTGTTATCCTCTCGGTCCCATTCCTCTCGCTTGTTTCGTTTTTACTTATATTTCATAATCTTAACTTTAACGGTTTATGGTTTTGAAAATGTATGTTGTAACATACGAAACGTCAAGTTTATAAATGAATCATTTCGCAAAGAATATGTATATTACTGCCGTTTGTTTTATGTTTTTGATAAAGCTTCGATGGGCAAATTTACCAGAGTCTATATGATACAATGTTTGTATAGTTGTGAATTTCACATATTTAAAATAACAAGTGACAATTTTAAAAGCCTTTCTTTTCTAATTCCGATTACTTTGGGGTAATATGTTACTTGTTAGCGAAAGTGCTGCGAAGGCACTGATTTGCCCGACTAAGGCAGCACGCTACCGAGCCCTCCACCAAGAGCTTTGTTTCATTCAAAGCCGTATGAAGCAACCCTCGTTAACGACCTTGCGCCCACAAATCGACGTCGTAGATATGAATATATAAATAAGCTGGTGTTCCCCGTCAAGACAGTTGGGCCTACAAAGGGGTTTTGGCGACAGGCGACACGGTCTTAAATTGAAGCGACAGACAATTGTCAAAGCGCCGACAAGCAACAGAATTATCGGGAAAGGCGCGACAATTTGCAACAGCGACAAAGTGCATTCAGTTCAACAGCGATGGCTGACTGATAAGCGGTAAAATGAGCCTTTTGTGATGGCCTGTTAAAAGAGTCAATGAAGCATCATTCAACGCTGAAAACACTCCCCTCTTTTCTCACACAGAGTATTGTTTTTCTCTTCATGCGGTCTCTTCTGGAGTCACGCACCACGCGTAGACTTCGTGCGCGCGCCAAACCTGTTATCAGTGCCATCCGTTTGTCAAGGTCAAAGTACGAGACGGATTGGTTGAATTCTCTGTGAGCACCCTTTTACTCTTGTCTCTCGGCCTCTCCTTATAATTAGTCCGTTTCTTCGCGATGGAAAAGCACAAATATAACAAGCACAAGAACAAGAAGAACAAAAAGACAAAAAAGAAGAAAATGCACAAGAGCCACAAGAAAGGGCAGAAAGATGATAAAGGGAAGAAGAAGCGGAAAGGTAAGGATGATTAGTGGCTGTTAGTAGTGATACTAATCGTATTGGTATAATTTAGTCTGCTAAATTATTTCTATGGCTAAAATCAGTAAAGGGCCATATTAAGCAACGTTTCACAGCTAAGAATGTCTACTGTATCATCACATAGGTATCGGAAGTCAGATGGGCGACATTTTACGGGAAATACTTTGAATTTAAAATTTGAAATAATATTTTGAATCTAAATATCCGTTATAAAGACTTCTTCTTCCAGACCTATAAAAATTTAGGCTTTCTTCTTTGGCCCTACCTAAGAAATACATACAGATCTACAAAAGCGAACATGCCAGAGGAGTTTTACTTAAAGCGGTTGTGATTGTTCTGGCGAACCCACCGCTGTGTCCGAAGATAGTGTTTCAGTTTCTTCTATGGCGGAAAATTCAGACCTTAGCATCAAAAACAAACGTGTCTACGAGCTTTACAATACTTACAAGTACTCTGAAAATAGCAGTGGCATTGCAGACAGATTCTTGAATCATTTTGAAGTCAATTGCTCAGCAAATCCAATGTCTCTGTACAAGGAAATGGCCGATAATCAAGTCTGTGAACGATCTTTCTAATAAGAAGTTTCAGACCACCGCGAGAAAAACAGAGTACTTATCGCGAGAGTTCGACATGCGGCTCTCAAGAACTGAATGGGCAACGGTAAAAGATACCCCTAGAAAAAAGCCTTAAAATAAAAACTACGGGAAGAAGAACAAGTAAGGAAGACTTAAAGAGAAAGTTTTTGGCCCTTGAGAAAGAAAGCTTCTGTTGATAAGCGGCCATAAGAAGCTTGAGGAGCAAGTTCATCGTTACAACGCAACAGCGGAAGAGCTTGAAAGTGTTTTAAACAAGTTTTATAAGGACATTTCTGACTTAAAAAAAAGAAAAATCAACCTTACAAAGAAAACTTGATGAAATGGAGAAAAAATATAAGGAAAAAAAGGTCTTAGATTCATCTCAAGCAAAAATTTTAAAAAGTTCTCACAAATAGTGGTCGTCCCGAGGAGAATCTCATTTTGCTGGAGACATGTCAAGAATTTGTGCAGGGCAAGACAGAAACTGCAGTAGATGACAGAAGCCACGATACAGTAGTTAGCAACACTAGTGAAAGTGTTGTTTACCTAGCTATGGCCTTAAGTGCGAATGACCTTCATGAGCAAGTTCACAAGGAGTGTCCGGAAGGAACCCCGATCACATCAGTTCAGTGGTTACGGCTCCAGTCCTGGCCATCATGTTCATCTGTAGCTCAGAAGAACACTGGGCGGATCAAGGTAAAAATGATGGTCGCTGCAAGGCAATTTGGGAAGCAAAATGTAGACGTGCACTATGCCTCGGAAGTATTCCGTTACCAGAAAGAGTTTTGCGAAAGATTCAGGGAGAACACCACTCTTGTGTGTATGACAAGCATACCATTAAGGTCAGTGAACCAGGAAACCCTGTGTCCGCTGTAGAACGCGGTGAGTATGTCATTATCCGACACGAGGAGACATTGGAAGTAGGAGACCATGACTTCACAAAGTTTTCTTTCTCGCCATCCGTCAGCTTAAATGTTGACATTCCAGAAAACATTGACGGAAGCTTCTACCACGGGTTGGAAGAAAATGCATTCGAAGCTTCATGCTCCCGAGCTGCAGAGGGCCCTGAGCCATAACAGCAAGCCAATCGAATGCCACTACCATGACAGTGGTCCAGACTACAATCTACGTTTCGTCAGAACACAGTTTTGTCAGATAGCATATTTTCTAGCGAGAAATCTGGACATACTGAATCTGGTACAAACACCTCCACATCACAGCTGGAAGAACCCTGCTGAGCGGGTTATGTCAAATTTGAATCTCGGACTTCAAGGGGTAGGTGTTATGCAGAGCGAGACAGCTACGATGGAAAGAGAGCTGAAAGCAGCAAACAACCTTAAAGGCATTCGAGAGCAAGCAGTTAAGTCTCCAGAGTTAAAAGAAGATGTCCTTACAGCTGTGCAGCCAACAAAGAAGCTCCTCAACACCGTCTTTGAGAGGCTGCAGCTGAAAGGCAAGCCGTTCAAAGCGTTTTCTGCTACAACACCTGAGGAGATGAAGGAGCTGGCAAACAACCTGACAAAGTTCGATGACGAGTTTGACACCACTACATTGATTGACACAGCCAAACCATGCCCCAAGCCTTCGGGGAAGATGAGATATTTCATTGACAAACACTGCAAGTCAGGCCAATATCAATTTAAAATCAAAATATGTCTAAATGAAGATTGGGCATGTGGTCAGCCAAGGATGCCACCAGAGGAGTTTCTGGAGCTTCATCATCTTCCATACCCGGTACCACAACGTGATCATTACCAGGCATTTGAGGTATTTGATTGTTGATATTTTGAACACTTTATATTTTATGTATGAAATGATGAGCATAACAATTATGTTTTGACCACCTAAGTTTCCTAACCAGGTCTTTTTACTGCAAATTCTTTACACGGCACACTATTAAAACTAAAAGTCTCTTTCTTATTTTATTTTATTAATTTTATTTTTTATTATTTCGCTTTGAAAATAGGAATTGTATGGAAAAGATGTGAACGCAAGTGAACGTCATCTGCCGTCGAAGGTTGAGAGGTATGCAACAAAGCATAGAATGCCGTTTTCTCGGTGATCCCAGGGACAAATTCACCACGCTTTGTAAATAGCCAACTGGTTTGCCTCCTACCATTTGGGATTCTTAATTGGGGGAAGGGGGATTTAATGGCAACTGAAAAGCCCCTTTCGGGGAGTTGCCCAATAAGTATTTTTTTTTTCCTCCCTCTTCGCAATGTGCCAACAACGCAAAAACTGTTGTAGAGGTACGTAAAGGTTCAACTGTGATTATTTTATATATGATCATGACACCGATTCGGCATCACATACAAAAAATTAAATTTTTATCTTCAGTGACCGTACCCATTTGCTCCAGAACATACATTTATGTTAATTTTAATTACGTTTTTAGTGCAATGAATGTCTCAAGTGACGTGTTTACTACACTGCAAGAGTCTTGAAACTGGAACAGAGACAGAACTAGTACTGCTGTCTTACTCATTTGGGTCCTGCTTCCAAGACATGGAAGATCTTGGGGACGGAATATCTTTAGTGTCGTCTTTGTGAATGACAAGCTGACCTGCCAGTCCCCAATCGATGCACCATATTACGTAGCCCACAACGACCTACTGTGGGTTTATTGTAGCAATGAGGAGCAGCTGTCTCTAAAGGATGGCTGCTACCCCATCAGGGATGAATGTTGTGACCAAGGAAAGGTGGCGAAGCAGAAGACCACAAGACCCTTCAAGCCAAAATAGCGGTTGAGAAATAAATGAAATAAATATACTGATAGATCGTTTTGATCAATTTTTACACATTGCAACATTATTTCGAATGCTTGAAAATGCGATAAGAAATTGTTGCTTGCAAGGCATTTTCTTGGTATAGAAACTCGTGTTGCTCTAAAAAGAGATCCGAAATAGCTATATACTGATATATTTTAAGTTGGTTTTCCAAACAACAAAGGACGCTAGTACTGGAAGTTGAAAGTTCCTAATTCTTGAGTAATTTAAGGATCAATGTGAAAAGCTGGCTGGTAATAAATATTGAAATTAGATGTATGAACTCTTGAGACGAAATGGAGGCCGTATTCTACTGTTTTGTTGGAAGAAAAGGGGTCATAAACCTATACTTCGGAAAATAACAAAAAATAATAATAAAAAATAAGGACCTCCCTCCTCATGTTTTTGGTGATTCTGAAATAGCGATAGCGAAAACCCTCGAAGACTTTCTGGATCTATCTACAGGTGGGCTAAACAAATTTTTTACAGGAAAGAGCTTTAAAAGGTTTGTAATTAAATTACCGAGTGTTATTTCTTCGAGCTTTGTTTGAATATTTCCATAACAACACTAGTTTAACACTTGGAAATTGTTTGAATTACCTTTCGTCTTTCAGAAAAATTGTGCATTACCATGGATGTTTAATAATTCATTCGTTTTAAAACAACTCGGTAGTTGTTTTTCATTTCGTGGTTAAAATTAGTAACAAACACTTCAC
>JAOEHV020163149.1:0-13896 GCA_025447995.2 Isaurus tuberculatus | reverse complement strand
TCGGTCCATAATAACGCAAAAAAGAACTTGGCCAATATCCAGCCATCTTGACCTCACACTTGTTCAATAATGCATATATATAATTCTTTGTATAAATAAATCTTTGGGTGTCCAAAGATTGCAGACATCGACATATATTTTGCATAATTTTTAATTTTTTTTTGTCTGTCTTTTTCTTGTTTTGACTTCAAGTGTCTTGGTCTATATAGCCGGTTGCTTTATGTTGTCCATAGTATTCTTCAAGGTATTAATTACAAGCTACTGCTTGTTGGATGATTCCAAATGCAGGTGGAATGGCCCACACATGCAGTTCTTGTTGTTTGTAAACTAGATTACTGTAATTAAGTTAAAAGTACCATTTTTAAGGTATTGGAAAAAATTTTGAAATCCAAATTTGTGTTTATTCCTGAAAATAAAGAAAAGATCTAGATAATAGACCAAATGGCTGCCAGTGGCCAAGAATTGAACTTTTTAACTGATCAATGTGAACTTTTGTTGTTTTAGGTTTGCATACATAGAATTTGCTGATAAGTCTATGGTTGACACTGCTGTGACATTGAATGATTCTCTGTTTAAAGGAAGACAGATTAAGGTCAGAGTTCTTTCCAAATTTTTCTGTCACTGAATAGCTTTTTTAAAAAACCTATTAAACTCCATCATAAATTAACAATAAGATGTAATTTATGCCTTTCAAGATTAGAATGTTATTATAATTGATGTAATTAGTGTATAAGCAACTGAGTTTTTGGGCACTGGTTTTCTATTGGAGTAACACGCTCCATATTATCCATCGTTTTCACACAATCCTAAGAGACACAAATTTTGACAATAGACAGCGTGGCCATGTTGGTGTCCCTAACAAAAGAAATCAAAAGTCTTTTTTTGAGGGTACACCGACATGGCCGCTATGACATCACGTGAAAACCAAGAATTATTAAAAAACATCTCCTTGCACTACTTTCAGCTGCAGCAATAAAGATCATAAATTAAAAGGATTTTCAACCTAAGTTGCCTAAGTTATGCATTCTTTCCAGACTGCTTTGATGACTTATTTTTACCCCACTTAAAATTGGATTGCTTATCTTCTACAAAACAGGAGACATTTTTCTTATCATGTTAAATCTTACTCGTACATCTCTAAGGTGACACCAAAAAGAACGAATCGCCCAGGTATCAGCACAACAGATCGTGGGTTCCCCCGTGGACGTGCTAGAGGACCCAGTAGGGGCTTTCGTGGCTTTTACAGCTCCTACCCTTCAAGGCCGAGGGGTAGAGCATTCTTCAGGTTGGTTTACTCCTGTTTCAGTCTTTTGCTTTTATTAACTTTCAGTACAAGGACATTATAAGCTTGAACTCTTTGGGAAAAGTTAGGTGTCGAGTGTCTCTCCAATAGACAAAAAGTCACAAATGGGTGCAATTATTTTTGCAGTATTATTTTTATTATTAACTTTGTTGTGGCATTAGTGTGTCAGATTTTAAGGGGATGTACTCAGATTTCACATGATCTTATTTAGAGCCGGTCAACTTTTTGTTTTCAGAAGGTTTGTTTGTCCTGATTATACCAATGTTTTGTGTTCACAGGGGACGTGGACGGTCAATGTGGTACTCCCCTTACTAAGACATAAGCAACTCTTAGATGATCAAGGAGTGAAAAATGCCAGGGCACATTTCTTTTACGAGTTTTACATTATTCATGATAGCATTTTTGTATCATAGATATACATGCTCAGATAATTTTTGATAAAATATTTGTTTTTGTTGTTAAAGGAAAGTTGAATCCCCTAGCTTGTATTTTTCATAGTCAAACTATAATTTTTCTATTGGAATTCTAAAAAAAATGTGTTTTTCTAGGGATTTGAAAATCCATGTCCCTAGAAATCAGTTCCAAAACGAGCAAATTGAACTTTTATCATAAAATTCTTTTGATTTCACAAGTCAGCATTAAAACGCACAGTCTGTTTATTGGTTATTTCTGAATTTTTTTAATCAGGAGAAACAATACTGAAGGGGATGTCCTGATCAGTAGCTTCTGACAACACATTGATTTAACATCTGTTAGCATCTATTTAACATCTCTTAGCATCAATGCAAACAATTTCCTCTTTTTGCTATTGATTTCAATAGACATGGATGGGTTTATCCCTAAAAAATACATATTATAACCCTAATAGCTTCATTTGATAATGAAAACTATAAATTGGTAGATTCAGCTTCCCTTTAAATGCTATTGTTTAGATAGATAGTCCAACATTTAAGCCCATTTCATTCCTAGAACTTTGTCCACTAGCTCAAATTATTGAAGTTAGGGTAATGGCAGTCAGTTTTTAGTAAAATAAGGTTTAACTCGAGGGTTAGGCAGAGATTATTGTATTGTTTATGTGGTCTTAAGTCTTCTAGAGTTCTTGGCTTGTTTGTTTAAACATTCTCTTATTTTATTTCAAATGCTTTCTGGTAAATTAAGCAAGGTGCAGTAAACCACACAGTAGTTTAGTTTGGAGGTCAGTGTGTTTTTGTTAAGGCCGGTACACCGGTAAATTGTACCGATGTTCCCCGACGGCCGTACCGGTTTTCCCCAACTCGAAAGTTCAAAATAATTCTGGGGATGTCCCCAAACCTCTCTAGATACTTGAGCATTTGGTGCTTGATGACCTCGTACCCACTCCAGGTGTACCTGCTTTCCCACTTAGTGTACCCCACTTCTCAAGCCTTAAGAAACACACTGGAGGTGCCATCTTTTTGTATTGAAGCTTTAGTCAGAAACAAGAAATCAAAAGGGGAAGATTTCATTGAGATGTTAGGCAGGAGGAAGGCTCTTTACCTGAATGGAGTGAGTCAATTAGTGTCTTTAGTGTGGTATTTTGACTAAGGTTAAATTAGTTGAGTATTTCTTGTAGATGTCAAAAAAGTAGCTATTTAATACCAAATGATCCTATTTTAAATTGGAATCTAAACTAAACTTTTTAAAGTTGTGAAGCATTTTGATGCAACTATTAACTGTCTTTGTAGCAGTATACTTCCTTGTCTGCAGGTTTCTGGTCGAGATATCACCAGGGACCACCTCTTGAAAAGAAGTTTTGGCAGAGCTGCTTGGGGAGACTGCAAGTGCTGTCTGTCGCAAAACTCTCTGGACTGCCTCTTTATGTTGAACTGTAAACTTCTGAAGATGTGCCTATGATACATTTTTTGGCTTGCATGCTGATGCTTTGTTATTAGTCTTTTCATTATTCTAGTTTTCTTTAAAACTTATCAAGCTAAAAATTGTGCTAGTTTACGCCAGTTTCATTGACAATACCTAAAAGTAGGGACAGTAGTTGGAATGTGTAATGCAATTGCAAACCTTGTATAGAAACAGAAAAGAAAGTGATTTCTTGCCTGCCCTGGGTACCTTTCATTTTTCTATTGCTTAGTGCACTTGATGCAGGGCTTGTAGTAGTATGTAGATAGTTGCAGAAAGTCTTGAATCCAGCCACTTTAGTTTTACTCAACCATTTATGAAAAGAAAGATACTGCTGGCAGTCAGTGATTTTGTTAAGTGTTCCTTGTGAATTTCAAAATACCAGGAGGCAAGTGAACTATCTATTAATTTCAAATAGTTTTCATTTTCAGAGCGAAGTTTGAAAACATTTTGAATATACAGTAAGCCTATCAAAATTACTGTCTTTAACCCAAGGTTGTTTTATACCAGAAGGAATGGACAGATATAAATTGAGTGGTCACATCTTCAGAACTTTGCAGTACATGTTGTTTGTGGATCTTTACCGAAAACAAAATTCATAACGAGAAAAAAGCAAGAGTGAAAAAAGTGAATGTAATAGCAGCGTTAGAGATTAAAAAAACTCAGGAGATAAAGTAAGATAAGAACAAGAAAAAGAGAATCAGATGCAGTAAAAAACAGGAAAAAAAATGAGCGGGAAAGAAAGGAAAAAATATTTAGAGAATGGGAAAGATAAAAATCTAAACTAAGAGAGTGTTAGCAGCATGAAAAGAAATGGAATTCGAGGTGTACCCTTTTTTTTACTCAATAAAGAGTTTATGTTAAATGTGACGATGTGTTGATGCTGTCTTTGCTTGATTAAATATTAGGATGGTAACGAGGGTGGATTGGTCGAGTAAAAAGAACAGCGATGAAAAAGACTTTGGGGCAAACACAGCTTGCAATATATCTCGATCCACTTCTTTTATCTGGTTCCAAAAGAAATGGGAGGTTTAAAAAGGATGTCTACCAAATATAATAGTGAGTCTTATTGTTACAGCTGTGACTGCTGTTTTAACTTCATTCCTGATATTCGGCCTCATTACAAGATCGGTTAATAACTCGAGAAAAATTGTAGAGCGTTTGTTTGATGTGGCTACTGACTAGCCTAGAAAAGTAAAAGTATCTTCCAGTGGGAGCTAACAAAGAGCGGCCGTGCTCATTTTTAATGGCTGTAAAAACACGTGCTTACCTATAGTCTTGTCTTTCTTTGTAGTTACAACCCACAAGTCGAGGCCTATTTGGAACGAACACACTAAATGCCTCGTTTTGATAACTGGGTCTATTCAAATAAATGCCCCGTCCTCAAAAAATTAAAAAAAAAACGAGAAACGCGTCAAAACATTAAGTGTCATCTGAAGGAAATGCGTGGAGTTGGAAGATAATTAAAAATCCTTTCGCATTGCAAAAACAAAAAATAGGGGTGTCGAATAGTCCCATTCAATTTAAAAGTGCTCGCAAAATTTGGCCTTTGCTCGAATTGCTCGCAAAAATTACAGGGGTGCTCGCTTGCTCGTGCTCGCAAAATTTTTGCAAGTGCTCGGATTGCTCGCAAAAATAAACACTGCTCGCATGCTCGCAAAGACCATTCGATACCCCTAAAAATGTCTAGAGCCCGCGTTCCTCTCGTGCAAGGGGAACCCGAACAGCGAACTGACCCTGGAAACGAGAAAGTAAATTTGGGATCAGGACAGGCAGACTACCAGACCAAAAACAATACTAATTCCAACGAATTTAGTTTTTTTTCGTCCAGTTGTTCTCAGAAATCAATGGAAGCCCTAATGTGATATCCTACCCGCGTGAGATGGAGCAAATTTGTGAGAAAACCCTGCGAAACTGAACGCAAAGGGAATCGAATCGACAAGTAATGTATCAGTCAAACGAAACCCCCACCCCCCCCCGGAACAGTGGGGGCTTTGACAACGACTGCTGTCAAAAGTGATCAATAGCCCTACCCTCTGGGGTCACATTTGTTGTACAAAACGGCTCCAATAGTGTTGAATCCCCCAGGGTATTGGGGCATCTGAAAAAATCTGAGGTTTTCCCTCAGGGTGCATAAGTGGGGACACGATATTTGTCAAATCTCTCACCTCCTTGGGCCGGCCATCTTTTTGTTCGATAGAGCTTCAATACCACAACATTCCCCCACTATGTCCCGGGGGGGGGGAGGTGGGTGTTTCATTTGACTGATGCATAAACTTCGCCCAACTATGCCGGTTGCCCCCAATAACAAATGTAAGGAAACACAATTAGTGTTGCTGACTCGCTAATGCTCGTCAGCAAATAACCTTAAACCCAGGGTCCTGAATTTTGTTTGAGTACAAACGGACTGCAAAAGGTCTGTTAACGTTACTTAGGGTCACGTTTAGTCACGTCATGTCACGCAGAGCTTTTTAAAGGTACCGCTGACAAATTGTGCCCGTGGGGGTCCCCTGTGGGTTAGTAAAATCCCAGGGAAAATGGCGCCCATAAAATTAAAAGATGGCAAAATCGAGGAGTTCGTGGGCGAGCTGGTTACTGTTTGTACACCGTTTAAGGTTTGTTTGATGAAATTATTTCTTCTTTTTCACCTAACCCCTGCCAACTATTTTTTTTTTTTGCAGAAATCGTCGCGGAACTTCACATTGTCATCCCAATTTGCCCTGTCAAATTTTAGGTAAGAAGACTCACATTACTATAAACTAAATAACCCGAAATAAATACCTCATATTGTCTCCCCAAAATGAAAAGACGGGCTGAGATAGACTTTCCTAAAATTCTTGCAAAATTCCGACGAGATTCTTCAACCAAATTGTCAAACTTTTCTGGCTCTATAAAATAAGTGGGCCTCAAATTTTGAAATTGACCAAGAATATTTTTAACCGTTACATATATTAATTTTTACAATTATTTTAGATTTAACCTTCAACTTGTTTTAGATGTATTTTTTTTTATTCTTCTCCATAAAAAGAATACAAGGGTCCACAGTACTCAAACTTTTTAACTTTTGTCTACCCTTTCCTGATAAGTTATGAGGAACACTGCTTCTTCAAAAAAAATGATATATTGGGGGAGGGGGTGAATAGGGGTACTCAAATCTGGCGACCCGTGTAAGTTTCGGTGGCAAATCTGTCAATCCATGATTACTTTTGCTGCAATCCAGATCCGCAGACTAATAGTAAAACAACAAAAACTGCTGATGAAAGTGATCTCAGAAATCGCATCAAAAAATTTGTTGCTGCAGCACAAATACGTTCATTTCTTCAAGAGACTGGGACCCAACCACCAGAACGATTTGGCCAGCAAGCAGATTGCTTTCAACTCGACACACAAGTCACAAAAGCCAAGGATGTCTAAAAATCCACTGTCCACACAAGCTTCAGAATCCGAAATCTGACCAGCTTTTATATAGTCCAAAATCTGCAGCTTTTATCATAATTGATCTGCTGTCTGCCTGTCAGTCCACAAAATTAAGAAGCAAAATCCGTTAATCTGTAACATTTTTGGGCAAAATCCATCGATCTGCCAACCTATTCCCCCCCCCTGTAATGGTCAGCCAAGGAGAATATTACCCTCAATAAAAACGTACTTCGTTACCAGTCCAAACAAAAGCCCAAATACTTATCTACCCCACCCCCCAGGTTACAATAAGCGACATTTGCCATCAAACTTAAAGTATTTATTTATCATGTAAGCTAAATTGTAAATGTTTACTCTGAGTTTATAAAAAAATTGTTCAACCATCAGGTTTCATAAGTTCTTGGATGTGGACAGTATTAAAATTGAAAGATTAATTAATGGGTAAGATTGATTTAATAAATATCTAGTATTTGTCAAATTGGCCAATTAGTGCAAAAACCTTTTAGTTTTAGTCAAGAAAGCTATTTTTCACACAATCATTGATGTATTACACTTTTAGCTAATGTTCAAGCAAGTCACTGGCAGAGATGTGTCTCTTAAATATTGCTTAGTTATATATTTTGTTGCTGTCTTTAACCTGTAGGCGAGAGATTTTTTGGTTTTTGTTTATTATTATTAATACTATTTTGATATCAGGCCCTCAAAATTGCATCCAAGGTGTGCAAGTTCTTTGATTTACAGTTGAAATTTTACTGGGAAAATGAAACTAACAGGAAAAATAGGAAGTTGTTGTAATTTTGAAGTTGTTACAAAAATCATATCCAGCCTTTGTTTTCATGACATTGTATGACTTACATTGACAATGAAATAAAGATGGAAGTATCATATTTTCTAGATGTTTTCCATTTTATTACTTAAAGACAAACCCTGCTCTGTACAGTCACAAAGCACTTACTGAGTAGTTACAAGTTAAGACACTCAAAAAGCTTAAAGAGAAAAATTGGCTAAGCCTTGTGTTTTCTCAACAGTTTAGTCCTTTTCAAATACCCACATGCTTTACAGAACATGGTTTAGGCTACCGTATTTACCCGCGGATAGGCCGCACTTTTTTCCCAGAAAAATAGGACCGAAATTAGGGTTGCAGCCTATACGTGGGTACAAGCGTTTTGACACTTCATTAATATGCAAGAGATCTCACGGTCGTACACTAAATTGGCATTTTAATGTTGGCTTTCAATTGTTACTGACTTACAACACATATGTCAACTAAACACTAAGTCCATATCTTCGAAGAATCTTGATTTTCTCTGCAGCAATGAGATATTTTGAAAGTTGTTAACACATTACAACTTGTTTACGATTTTGGCGAACGTGTTTAGGAGTGTTACGTTTAATTTTACTCGTGCTTGTATATAAGGCACAAAATCTTGTTTCGAAAAAAATTGTCTTTAAATATTCTGTAAATACGGTATTTTTAGTTATTTGTTTCTCTAAAAATATTGAATTTATGTCATTCTTCTCTCAGAATATGCCATAAACTTACAGTCCACAGTCAAGAGACCAAAGCAAAGGCCTTAAGAGAACTTTGCGACAAGTTTTTGGAACTGCCAATAAGTGATGAAAGTAACAGTACAAAGGTACCTACTGTACTGCCATTAACCCTTTAAGCCCCAAACACGACAAGTGGCATGTTGGCAAATTCTCCCAACTGAGTTCCATACTTTCTACAGAAGTAATTTGGGAGAATTTTGCTTTTCAACTTCCACAGCTCATTCCACTTGATCAATTCCAAAATTCTCATTACAAGTTATACTATTTTGTTTGAGTTATGTAAGGAGAAATTAGATGTTGATAAATTGCCTGGGGATGAAAGGGTTAATATAGTTTTAAAATGTCTATTTAGCACACTATTTAATATTTAGTAATTGGAATTGCTTATAAACAGAAAAAAAGTTAACAAAAACACAGTAGATCTTCATGTTTAAAAAATTAATCAAATCATTTTAGTGTGTGTTAATGGTCTTATTATTTAGATTACTAAGTGACTCAGAGCTGTAATTTAAAACTGTTATCACCTGAAATAATTGTTTTGTTTCATTTTTTAAATTAGACTGATGCACATTACAGTTTGTTATCTGTCCTGCTCAACCTCTCTGAATCACCAGTTCATGCAAAATACAGCCCACGAAAGGCAGCCGACAACACAGAAGGTACAATTAATTAAAATTTAACCTCAATATTTTTTGATTTATTATTATTATAACTAGAGAATGCAAAATACTTTTGGAAGAGTTTTCAGCCTTTGTCCACTTGCCACCCTTGATTAAAAGCTGTTCACAATGGCCTTCAAAAAAATATGAGAAACCACTTTTAAACCAAAGAAATACAGTAGGAACAACTTGTAATTGGGGAATTCAAGGTTGGAATGTTTTACTCTTTGTAAAAGCAAATGGAACTGAGAAGGTGTGAACACTTTTAAAAGGCAAGGTAAAACTTGAGCTACTTATATCTTTAATTTGAGTTGCCTTAAATATTGTTTTCTCAGGCAGGGATTTTTTTTCCAAAAAATCGGCTGTGGTGTTTTACAAAAAATGCATAAAAAACCTTATTACACGCAGTTCATTCCAGTTTATAAATTATTTGAGAAAATGATATGAAGATTTTATTTTTTAATTAATTAATTAATTTAATAATTATTTATTTTCACAAATTTAGACAGGGAGTCCCATTCAGCTAGGGCTGGTTTAAATGGAGCCCACATTTTAAAATTGTTTTACAACATTAGGAGAATTGATAACCCACTAATAAAAATTTAGCTGCTCTAAACAGATACGGCTTCATAGCTCAGTTGGTAAGAGTACTCAATCAATTTCCCAGAGATCACAGTTCAAACACCATTAAAGCCTGATTTTTTTAGTTTTCTCTTTCACATTTGATGCATTACCATAAATATCCACAATGCCATCGCTAAATAACCATGATGGGAAATTATTCATCATAATCTTTGAACAATCTTAGCTAGCATTTATGGAGCCATTAATATTAACCTGCTCCCAATAGCTATTGCTTCATAGCTCAGTTGGTAAGTGCACTGCAATGAAATGACAGATAGCTTGTTTGAAGCCTGTTGAATTCAATTTTCATACTCTATTTTTCAGTTTCCTTAGTTTTTCTTCATTACTGTGAAAATTTGAATAATAATTGGAACATAATAAATTCACATTTTAATTCATTTTTTTAAGATGCGGATGATTTTGATTGGAGGAATTATTTGCTGGGGGATGCAGAGGAAGAGCTAGTTGGTATTCCACAGGAGGACAGAGATCAGTGGGTAGGTAACACAAGGAATAATAATTAAATAAATATGAATACATTTTACTATCTGTTGATAGCAGTAGCATGCACAGGCCTGTCAGTGAAAAAATCAGTAGGCATGCGATCATTCACTCGCCTTGGCTGACCGAGGCGTGCGATAGCATGCGGTAACTTAAGTGACTAAAAATGCTTAACAATGCAGGTGCTTGTAGATTTTGTCTGCTATTTTACCGCAAAGGAGACAAACTGTCTAGACCGCTTTCAGCAAAAATAATAATTTTTTGTTACATTTAAATGTTTTTTTAACATCTTTGATAGAGCTCATTTTTTACGTCGACCCCAACTTTTG
Organism: Isaurus tuberculatus; assembly: GCA_025447995.2. Lineage (NCBI taxonomy): Eukaryota > Metazoa > Cnidaria > Anthozoa > Zoantharia > Zoanthidae > Isaurus > Isaurus tuberculatus. Next base: position 3,640 of record JAOEHV020163149.1, on the reverse strand, counting down.
AGGGACAACTAAAAAATAATTTTTGAATCAAAAGAACAAAAAACAGAGGGACCCACGGCTACATGTTTTTCCAGAAATTCTAAAAGAAAAGAAGGACAGTGACCTGTTTTCAAAAAGTAAGAAGTCACTACTTAGAAATACCAAGAGCGATAAATTATATAATTTAGGTGTGTGATGGATTGCACGTCTGGCTTTCATTAGGCGTGTGAATAGACGTGTGCATGTGATTGCACACCTTTTACTGACAGGCCTGCATGCAAGGTCCAAGGTCCCTACTTGAGGATTCATTATAGTTCATATAGTACTGTCTGTCTGTCCATTCTACCATTTGTTTGTCCATCTGTCTGTCTGTCTGTCTGTCGGTCAGTCTAGTTTTGCTAGTATCTACATTAAGTTTATTAGTAAAAAGAAAAAAAAAGGTGTTACAGTATATGCACAGTTTTATAAGGGTATAACAACAGTAAATATTAGATGAAATATAGTTTTCTCAAATTTAATTTCTAATTCTTTTTACATTCAACAGGAATGGTCAGATGATGATGAGGTTAGTATTATAGAAAAACCTACAGCTGTTTAGACATTGGTTTAGTTGTCTGGAAGTTTTAACCACAATTAATTATTATTTTTTCTAAGTGTATTCATGATAATAATTTTTGTGTATTTTAACCCTATTAAATAAGTCTTCTTTTCTCTAACAGGAAGAAGTATTTGAAAGTCAGGATTCTGGCATAAGTGTCAGTCAACAACTTTCAAGCAGCCTTCAATGCATTAGCCAAAATGTTGATGAACAAGAAACTACCCGGGCACAGTTGCGACAAAGAGTCACAGAACAGGTTTAGGTCCTTGATTAGCTACAGTTGTGATGTATAAATGTTGAAATTGTTTAATAATTGAGTAGCTTAAAGTGCCTGTGTCACAAAATTCTTTTTTGCACAATTGGAAAAAGTAGAGTTTTAAATATACGATTCCAAAGTTTGAGTTGTTTAAGCTAAAAACTGGTGATTTTATATGATTGTGGTTTAAAATGCTTATTTTGCCACTGAAAATGGTCACACAGGGGTCGACTTTAGAAAAAAATACTTGGGGCCAGCTGGCTCCTAAATTTTTAGATTTGGTCGCCAGCACAAATATTTTGGTTGCCAAATTTTTTGGCCAAAAATATTTACTTACAATTTCTGCAACAAGAACAGTGTTTTACCAAATAAAGTTGATGCAAATTATACCTGCTCTGCAACTGCACCGCAGCTACATTGAAATAGATAGGGATTCGTCGAATCTACACGTTTTTCGGTTGCATTTCTTTAGAGCAGTACTGCAGACCAATTATTTCACAATAGTAATTATAATAAAGGCATTTTAAACGGCTTGGTAAATGAAAGTGATACACTTCTTCATTTTATTCATTTTTTCATGGATCTTAAGGAAATGAAAAAAAAAATAAAATAAAATTTAAAATCGTGGTGGCCAGACTGGCGACCACAAGTGAAAAGTTAGTCGCCAGCTGACCAAATCCAGTCGCATTGGCGACCCCACAGGTCGCAACGTCGAGCCCTGTCACAGGGACTGGGTTGAATGACATAAGGTTGAGGACACAGCTGTGAGGTTTTGCTTGATATTTCATTTGATTTCAAAAATTAGACATTTCATTTCTTTGTGTTTTGGCAGAGTTTGGTATTGGGAGTGTCAGCAACACAATAATCTCCCCTTTCTCCCCTTTTCTGTTTCTCCTGCATACTAAAAAGTTTGTTCGAGTACCCTACATTACATCACAATCTATTGTGTAGGTGTCATTTTGGCCATGTGGGAAAACTACCATTTTTTTGGGTGAAATATGCTCTGAATTTTAAGTGCATTTAAAATCACCAGTATTTGGCCTACACAATGCAAATTTTGGAATCATATGTTTGAAACGCTATATTTTCCAAATGGTCAAAAAAAATTGGCACTTTAAGTATAACTTGAGTCATTGGTGAGTCGAGGCTAATCAAAATACTAACTTTCGTTATTTTTAAATCCTTTTTTGACTTGTTAAACCTTATGATACATTATTGAAGATAATGGATTGAGATTTCACTCACCCTGTCACAAGAAGATTTTGGTTTGCATGAGTAAATTTGCTTGATAATCACACTTCATTTGCTCAAGTGGCACTTGACTTTGACGTATTGTTGTAGCCCTAGCATGTACTGTGGCTCATGTATTGAGATTTTTCATGGTATGAGAAATAGTATTGTTGCAGCCCTAATTTCTAAAGATTCACAGGTGCACCACAGTCCTAACTAGGATGTAATGTTCTTATTCATAAATGTTGACATACAGATAAAAAGTTCTTGGATTGAAGAGCACATTGTACCTCAATACTGGAACCAACAGTTATCAGGTAGTCAGAGAAGTTACCAAGGAGATCACTGTTGTTTGGCAGATCTTTGGTAAGAACCCATTGTAAATTATTTTTCTCTTTCTTCTTTCATTCTTTCTTTCCTATCTCCTTCCTTCCTTCCTTCCTTCCTTCCTTCCTTCTTTCCTTCCTTCCTCCCTCCCTTCCTTCCTTCCTTCCTTCCTTCCTTCCTTCCTTCCTATCTTCCTTCTTTCGTAGTCTTCTTGCAACAATGAACATTCATAAAAATTGCAATGTTGAGTCATCTAAATTACTTGTTGAAGACTTCAAGTATTACACAGTGATTGTATAAATTTTTGTTTTCTGTACTGCAGGGAATCACACATGAGAGAAAGTGATCCAATTTATCATTATGATGTGAATGTTACCATCTCTGAGACACAGGTCATCAGAGAAACAATATGGTTAGTATAATAGTATAAACCGAGTTTACCATGGGTTGATTTATAAAGAAGTTAGAATCAGCTGTCTAGTTAGCAATGAGCCAGTAAGGGGAAGGGGTGAATAGAGGGGTACTCGAATCCGCTGATCCGCATTAGTTTCAGTGGCAAATCTGTCAATCCATGATTATTTTCGCTGCGATCCAGATCTACATACAGACCAATAGTAAAACAACGAAAACTGCTGAAAAAGTAATCTCAAAAATTGCATCAAAAAATTTGTTGCTACAGCACAATGAAGCTCATTTCTTCAAGGGACTGGGACCCAACCAGGACAATTTGGCCAGCCGGCAGATTGTTTTCAACTCGACACAGAAGTCACAAAAGCCAAGGATGTCTAAAAATCTGCAGTCCACACAAGCTTCAGAATCCGAAATCTGACCAGCAAAGTGGTTATCGTCCAAAATCCTCAGCTTATATTGTAATTGATTTGCTGTCTGCCGTATTTTCAAGATCTATCTTATTCTATCATGTATCCTTGTGTTATTGTCATTGTTGAGTTTTTTTTTATTTTACTATTCTGTTTGCAGGATGCTCTGTGGAGTACAGGACTCCTTTGTATACTGTTATGATTCCCGTACAGAAAAGATTAGAGTGAAGGAAAATGTACAAGTTTCGCACCTCACTCCTGTGAGTAACTTAGTCAAATGAAGTGATACATTTATACTGCGCCTTTTCCGTATGGATATACATATATACATGTATCCTCTATACATATATAACACACTAGCATCATCTAGATCTATTTTATGTATCCTCTACATATATAACAGACTAGCATCATCTAGATCTATTTATGTAT
>JAOEHV020163049.1:0-13900 GCA_025447995.2 Isaurus tuberculatus | reverse complement strand
ACGACTGACCTGCCTCGAATAGCTATGCTACCTGCAGGTCAGTCTTATTTGTAAATGTATTATACTTTTGTAATAAACTTGAAGTTGAAGTTGAAGTTGGACAACACGTTCAGGTGATCAGCTCGATGCATTCCAACGTGCAGTTATTGTATTTACTATTGTTTTCGTGCCGTCGAAGTCGGCGTTGCCGTCCTTATTGCTTAAATTCCCTATTATTATTGGATTACAGCAACCAACCGACCGTATCGCTATTTGACTGGGTGCTACTTAGTATTTTATAGTCTTTCCAACCAAAAAAGAAACTGTAACACTGAAGGATTCGAACCGAGGACATTATTGGGGTAAGACACATGCTATTGTTTTTGGTCTTACCCCTATTATATCCCCGGTTCGAGCCTTGAATATGATACAATTTCTTTTTTTTTTTTGGATGTAAAGACTATCAAAAATCTAGTAGCACTCAGTATAATGGAGTGTCGGTCGGTTATAGACTAGTCTCTAGTCTATGGTAATGACATATGTATTACGACTACAAGGTCCCCGGTTCGATCCCTGGCAACGCCACAGTTTCGTTTTTTGGTTGAAAAGACTATCATAAACTTAGAACCACTCAGTAAAATGGCGTATCGGTCGGTTATAGTTGTTGTAGTCTAATGGTAATGACATATATATTACGACTAGAAGGTCCCCGGTTCGATTCCTGGCAACGCCACAGTTTCGTTTTTTGGTTGAAAAGACTATCAAAAATTTAGTACCACTCAGTAAAATGGCGTATCGGTCGGTTATAGATGTTGTAGTCTAATGGTAATGACATATGTATTACGACTACAAGGTCCCCGGTTCGATCCCTGGCAACGGAACAGTTTCGTTTTTTGGTTGAAAAGACTATCAAAAACTTAGTAGCACTCAGTAAAAAGGTGATCGGTCGGTTATAGTTGTTGTATAGTCTAATGGTAATGACACATATCTTACGACTACAAGATCCCCGGTTCGATCCTTTGAAACAGCACAGTTTGTTTTTTTGGTTGGAAAAAAGACTATCAAAAACTTAGTACCACTCAGTAAAATGTGGTATCGGTCGGTTATAGTTGTTGCAATGTAATAGTAATGACATATGTGTATTACGACTAGAAGGTCCCCGGTTCGATCCTTGGCAACGGCACAGTTTCTATTTTTTTTGTATGGAAAAACTATCAAAAACTTAGTAGCACTCAGTACAATGGCAAATCGGTCGGTTATAGTTGTTGTAGTCTAATGGTAATGGCATATGTCTTACGACTACAAGGTCCCCGGTTCGATCCCTGGCAGCGGCACAGTTTCTTTTTTTGGTTGGATAGACTATAAGGTACTAAGTACCACCAAGTCGAATCTACACCTACGGCACACTAATTTTCATTGAAGCCTTCATGTTTTCTATTGATAATTTCAAATTAAACTGAAGTACAATGTTCACTCTTCAGTAGCAGATACGAAAATTATCTTCTCAGTTGTGTTTAAAATCTTTCACTCGTTTGTTACGTTTACTCAGTGTGGAAGACCTTTTCAACACTCGAAGAGAAGAGAAGAAAAAACTCTTATATCTGCTTGCCCATGCATATCTTTTACATAACACACGAGGGCAGACGAATATTTCAAAAGACTACCCAAAAATTTGCGGTTTAGCTCATTCTTGTGCATAAAGAACTGTACAGTAGAGGATTAATTACTGCTTTTCCCTCATTTATTCCCCATTTGAGACTGGGTTCTAGTTTTGAAATTTTCAGCGGTTGTGTAACGGCATATTGCTATTTTTGTTTTGGTCTCCTTCTATGCTTTGGAAAGTGGCTACAGACCATGAGGTGTCTTTATTTGTATTTTATTGAGCTCTTTGATTTGTGTAATTCATAACCTTTTGTGCAATGATAGTCAAGACAAGGAAGCAAAAAGACTTAGAAACGAGTTGAAAGCTCAAACCGTATGGTAATGGCGTATCGGTCGGTTATCAGGTTGGTTACCAGACTTGTATGAAATATAATATATACTACAATTTCTTGTTTTTTCTCAACTTTCACACAGTAACGTCAAGCTGATTAGACTAAGCGCATTTGAAACAAGACCAAAATTAAGTTATTTTTTCATTTGTTTAAAATAGTCAGTAATTTTAGAACCAAAGAATTGTGCCTAATTGAGTGCATACTGTCTACAAATTCTCATGTGCTGGCTGTGAAGCCAACTATATATATATCGGTAAAACCGTCCGACTCCTAGATACGTGCGTGAATGAACACCTCATAATGGCCTCACATATACCCATAAGCGACAAGAGTGCAGTGAAGCATGAGTTTGTTCGGCACAATGCTTTCGTGTTTTGATTCTGCCTTGATAGATTTCAAACTCACGCAAAAAGTCAAAGAAGTTTTACACATCAATCGCGAAAACCCTAACATGTCAAACGCAAACTCTCTTTCCAAAACGTCTTTTTAATAAAGGTAAATTTCAATCTAATCGGCGTACTACTATATTGCAAAATGAAATACATAAAAATATTTTAGCTCCGGAGCATCAAGGTATGTGCAATCAAGAAATAGGAAGACGTGATTTGCTCCTTTATCCTTATGTGTGCAAAATCCAGGGGCCGCAGAGCACGGGGAACAACGGGGGAAATTGTCCCCCCCCCCATTTATTTCCCTGACTTTAACTAGTTTTAGTTCGCAATTAAGATTTCCGTACTCCACCTCAAAAGTTTGCCCCCCCCCCCTCCCCACTCCAACTCTTGAAAACGCTCCGTGGCCCTTGAAAAATGTCACTTAGCTGAATTCATAGAAACAACAACAGTATGAATTACTCAATAACAACTTCCCAAAAACGGCTTTTCTGTGTTGGTGGTTAAAATTCCTTCTCTCCAAGTTTGGGGAATCTGAGCAAGGAATCTGAGCCGGTGATTAACAGTCAAATTAGTTGGCTATTTTCAAAGGGTGGTTTATTTAACTCTTGGATCAAGTTATTTATTGGCCAGAGTGGAGTAGCATCTAAGTCATTTGCATTCAAATCCAGGGCCTCTAAATACACAGAGCCACAATGCCATAAAATGTCCGAAGAACGAAACACTTCACTTGCTTCCAAATACAATACATTGTTGTTATTATTTACACTTTTACTTGCAAGACAATTCTTTTATGGCTTTGCAAGTGCCTTTATTGCCTGCTAGCAGAGTCTCTCTCGTGACGGTCCTGCAATGAAAATCGAGAAACTCTAAGCTGTTTTCTTTGTTAAGCATGCGCGTAGGTAACCTAGCAACTCTAACGTCATTGCTCAGACGTCTCGTGGCTTAGTTGGCGCCAAAATGCTACCTTGGGCTCAAAAACATTTAGCGGTTTTTGAAATTTGCTCATGCCTAGTGCTCATTTTCGGTTAAAACCAGTTTCAAAACCTGTTTGCTTCGTCCATGGTTGTGGACGGCGGTGTATCAAAGGAAACAGGCTTAGATCGGCAGAGTCTCCCAATTTTCATTGCAGGACCGTCACGAGTGAGACTCTGCTAGCAGGGAAGTGCCTTTATTGATCGTCATAAATATAAGTTTTACGAAGAAGTAACGCTAGTTTTGAAAGCGTCTTTATTAATCTTCATAAATTAGTAGCAAAAGTTTCGATTGCTCAAAGAAAAAAATATATGCTAAAAAAATAATTTTAGTAAGCCGCTACCAAAGAAAATTTTTTCAAAATTAACTATAATTTTGAAAATACCGACCTGGTTGATTGATAAGAAGCCACAGTTTCAGTTTTTTTCTTATAAAGAAAGAGGTAGAAAAGATAATTTGCCTGATATTCTTGCATCTGGTTCTTAAAGGGTCTCTGTTTCAAACATACTGTGTTGTTTGCTGGTAAAGCTGTCTCTGTCCATTTCAGAAAGATTCTGGTGACTTTGCGGAATCCTCAAGTATCTGCAGTTCTTCAGTTTTTCGTAGTCCTCTACAGTAATTTCTGGAACTGATGGTCTTGGCCAGGGATAACTAAAAAGTAAGATAACTGGTAGCTTGTAAAGCCTTCACGACATGACATGTTTCGGCCAGGATGTAATGCCATCATTAGATTGATAGCGTTTGACTAATCAATACATATAGAACTATCTACAAATGGTAATAATATAATAAATTAGGATATCACTACGTTTAATATCCTTATCAAGGACGTAGCCAGGGGGTGGTCCTGGGGTGCCCGTGACCCCCCTTTAATAAGCCTTTTTTAATCAAACAACCTACAAGAGGTGGCGGAAACGCCATGGTGAGCACCCTCACTTTGACGCAGTGTGAATCCCCATTTAAAAAATCCTGGCTACGCCCCTGCTTATTGTTTTAGTGATGTATATCCTGTGTCTAAGTATGACAAATCAGAAATGAAAGAATCGTTAAATGTTATAGACCTTTAAGGTTTCAACCGATAATCGTGAGTAATTGCGGAGCTATACCACTGCAAATTTTGCCTTAATAAAAATACATTAATCTTCAACGGCGCATGATGCATTGCAATGAGTTGGTTGGCTTTTAACCCCAATGACAGTCAGTGTCCTATTTTGTTTGTGTTTTTCAATGTTTTTGGAGAGAATTGAGGACAGCACTAAAGGACGATGGTTTCTTTAAAGTTCCTCAATAGAAGAGTGAAAGATAAAAGGAAGACTAGGCAAACGGCTTAACATTCCTGTGCAAGGATGGTTTAGCTAGGAAGGCCCCAAAAGTTTCAATCCTCGGCAAGAGCGAGAGCTAACCCGGGTCCTCCTACCTTGAAATCTGAGTTCTGACAAGAAGGGACGCTATAGGGCAATGTCAGTTGAATTTTGTTCGTTTTAATTAAATGGAATGTAGTTTACCCAACATACCGATTTTGTTCTGATTCCATTTCGTGATACACATTTAGTAGCTTCCTCAATTTCATGAGCATGACATGTGAGTGGCTAACGTTACTTGCTTCATTTTCGTGCGCACGATCAAAGAGAGCTGCCACGTGACCAAAAGATCCTCTCCGTTTTCGTGAGAAAGAACCAGTTCTTGATCTCTCACGACGTTCGTTTCCTTGGTTATTGTAGTCTTGATAATGGTAGTCATGGCTACGGCTGTCAAGGTAACCACGCTTTCGATGTTGACTTAATTTGTTCGACCTCTCGGCTTCAAATGGTAAGAAATGATGATGGTTGATTATGTTGTCAGGATGAAGCAATCCATGGAAGACTTCCTTATCATCGTTGTCTTCGACATTTTTGTAGGGTAAATCAGAGAGGTGCTCCACATATGCAGAAACTCTACTGTGACTGCTGTCATTCAAATAATCATGGTTCGTTATCATTTCACTGTACTTGTTGTAAGCGTTCCTCAAAGCTTGATAACGACTTGATTCATCTATACTTCCCCGCCGACTGCTTTGATTTGATCCCATGTAAAATAGTTCACTGTAATCAAAGTTGTTTTTTCTGCTTTTGTCTTTAAATCCATTTTGTAACCAGCTGTTCTGCACTTCCAAGCTGCCATGACGGCTTCTTTGACCAAACTGTGAATCAGCTACCTCCCTTGATAATTTTATAAGCCTTAGAATATCTTCTTCAACACTGTTTTTTCTGCTGCGTCTTCCATGGTACTTTGTATCAAGCTCTTTTACGTCCAGTTTTTTTGAACTCGTTGCTTTGTTTTTATCGTTTCGTGCCTCGGGTTTCGTATGAGCCTTGTGGTCCTTGAGAGACTTTCGTTTAGGAAGTATTTCGTGTTGAACATACGAGCTTTGAAAAGCTTCATCCGGTTGGAAAATATCATCCTCTGGGCGATGCATGCGAGCGTGAACATGTGCACCCGGGTGGTGGTAGTTGTCATCAGAATCTGCTAACTGAGCTTGCATACCTCGGTGACACTTACAGACAGCTTCAGAGGGATGCCTTCCACCTGTTATAATGATAAAAAATTATAGAGATGTTTTTTTTTCACTCCGGCTTTGCTGTCGATGGCTAAATAACTTTGTATCTACATGGGCAATACATAACATAAGTAGAACATTAATTCATAAATACGTAAAAATTATAAAATAGCAAAACGCTTCGTCCTAACTCACTTACCATGAGCGTGTCGTGGTAGATTACAAACAACACAACAGTTTGTGTAGCCAGTCGTTCGGTGGATTAAAGCACCAACTTCCTGTTTATCTTTCACTAACGGAGAACCCGGCAAGGTTGAATCGTCTTTTTTTAGAGACCAAGTGCTTCCATGTGCCGCTGCCGGCTCAACAACGCTATCCACCGATTGTTTGTTTGTCTTTAGATTTTCTAGCAAAACTTTCTTTAGGTGGAGTTGATCACCGGTTAATGATTCACGAGACAAATATTTTCTTCTTTGGTTGGAAACTGCTTTTTGGATTTCGTAAAAATGGTGGTCGTCTTTTTTGCGGTATAGTTTTTCTAAGGTACCGATAAGATCTCGTTTTTCTTTACGGTATATATGTGTTTGGGACTGTTTGCATGAGTCAATATCGCGGATTTCTTTATCTAAACTTAGCGACTTCGCCTTGTTTGTAACGTGAAGACCATAAAAATGTCCTTCGGACAAGTGACGTATTTTTTTAAGCATGTCTAAAGCAAAGGGATTTAGTTATTTCCATAGAGAAACGTCGTTAAGAGTGCAGAATCATGCGTAATAAAAACCGCAATTAGGTAGCGCTATTATGACGTCACAAATAGTCAAGGTGCGTGCGCGATTCGTTTTAACGTAATTGAGGCAGTAAGTAGCAGCAAGGCAGTGAATGGTGGGTGCACGTGCACAATCCATTATGACTGGCTTTTGCTTAGTTTTTTCTATCAATCGGCAAAATATATATGCGTTATTGAACAAGAGTGAGGTCAAAGATGATGGATATTGGCCAAGTTCTTTTTTTGCGTTATTATGGACCGAGACGAGGTCGAGGTCCATGAAAATGCAAAAAAATGAACGAGGCCAATATCCAGCTATCTTGACCGAACAAGCTTGTTCAATAAAGGATTTATTATATGGCCAAAGAATTTCACTTTACTACTGAAAACCCCGAGCGAGCAAGTTGGGCCTATCTTGCCCGCTCATGTAACCAATCAGAACACAGAATTCGCTTCATCTTGCCCGCTCAGCGAGCCTGACATATAATATATAATAATAATAATACTTATCGCACGGCTTCGCGAGGCAAAAATAAACTAAAATGAGGAAAATACACAATGACTTTACTGTATCTGAATGCAGATTCTGTGTAGATATTGCTGGATGGTAAAATGTTTTATGATGTTGCACGCCTAATCTGGGTTGTTTATCCCTACTTTAAAACAAGCTGAACTTTAAACAAGTCTTGACTGAAGCTCTAACAAAAGGGGTCGATGAAAAGTTTATCGAGAAACAAGGACTGGCCTGTTTCTAGAAAAAAAAAACAACGATTTGCCGTTTTTAGTTGTCGATTTAGTATTGCTAGAAACCACTTGAATTGAAGACGTTGTTTAACCTTCAACGTGATACAGCATTACTTTTTTTTATTGAAAATCATTTAATCGACTTTGTTACCTTTTAATGTATTCCATTTCTTTTTGCCAATCCAAAACAATATTTAATTAAAATCATAGATAAATGGTTAAGATCTAAAGTTTTTTCCCATTAAACAAACGTCATTTATTTTTTAACTTTTTTATTTCTTTATTTTAATTTTATGATAAAAAAAAACAAAACAAAAATAGTTATTGTCGAAATCATTTTAATAGTTTTGCTATTACTAACCTTATTCATAAGTCAAATTGTTCATTGATCAAATACGTTTGTTATGGCCAAAAAGTAAAGTTTAAAGATAAAATATAGTAGAATTAATTTGATTAATTAAAAATTTGAATTCAGAAGCCGAATTATGTTTGTGAATAACTTTTCAGCAGAAATTTAAGGAGCATGCATTTTTGGCAAAAAGGTTAATTTACCGTACAAAACAATGAATTACAGTTTTTTAGGTGACTTCATTATTGAAAACGTGAAGGTTTACAGATTTTCTTTAGTTTAAAGTTGTCAATTTTTGACGTACTTTTTCATCTTTCTTTGCTTTACAGCTCCACATTCCGGGAGGACAATGTGGATTTTGCCGCCTTACCAACTTGTGAGAATTAATTTCAGGCGCTCCAAATCTGCCTTGTTTTCTTGGCTTGCAGCTCCAATCACCAGGTGAACAGAGAGGGTTTTGTTGCTTTTCAAAATGGTTTCTGTTCAGTTGCTTTTCCAATCGATCTCCAGGCCTCCTGCTACAGCTCCATATACCAGGCGGTAAATAACTGCAGTCTTTTCTTTGGGGTAATATCAATCGTTTCTGCAACAGCGCGGACTCAGGCCTGTCACGTGATTGCCCTCTACAGCTCCAGGCTCCAGTGGGACAATCAGGATTCTGACGTTTTTGTCTATCATGGAAATGGAGCGAGGATGGTCGTGATATAACAGATTGGTTTGACCAAGTGATGATTATAGAGAAGGTAAGAACCAACTTTGCAATCGTTTTCCTTTTAAAAAATATAAAGAAGTTTGTCCTAATAAGAAAAAAAATAGTAACTAATCTCCGAAGAAGCTTTTCAGTGAAATGGTTAACGACCCCTTCCCTCTAGTTATAAAAACCCAAACTAGTTGGGGGCAAAGAACAACAACAACAACAACAACAACAACAAGCTTTATTTGTACCAAGTATTTACATTTGATTTAAAAAAAAATTGAGTAACTTAACTGAGTTAGGTACAAGATACCCGAAATAACCTGGAGGGCTACATGAGTCGGGTAGCTTGACTTTTTTTTAATATTCAAATAAGTGATTGGACTATGATGACAGGCACAAATATGGCAGACAAAAACATAATCTATTATAATATTTAGTAAGGAGAATAATAATATTGATAACATAGAAAAATTAATTAAGAAAATAATAATAATATTAAAAAAACAGTACAGGATAAGACAAAGATAAGCAAAGCAGTTTGCTATTTACAAAACGTAGTTGATTTGAAGGCGGCGTTGTTGGCGCAGAAGGTAAGATTTCCAATCACAAGGTCCTCGGTTCGGTTCCCGGCTCTGCGAGATTTAAACATTTATGTGACCTTCTTTTTGGCCAAAGCTTACCCAGCTTTCCATCCTTACGAGGTCGGTAAATGAGTATCAGTTTGGCTGGGAGCTAACCTGCGATAGATTAGTGTCCCGTCCAGGGGGAGTCAAAGACTCTTATTCACTTAACACTACGGAAACCGGAGATAAGCGCCCGGGCCTCATAGGCCACTAGGCTCGGAAAAGGATTTAGCCTTTAGCTGATTTGAACTGCTGATCGCCGATATCAAATTCCATTATATTTATTTAAGAAATAAGAAAACAGTTACTGAATGGCAACTCTAGAGTTACTGTTGTTAAAATCCCCTTCTTCTAATTAATATTCCTAACTGGTAAAAGGAAAATCAGGTTGGTGATCTTTACAAAGCGTGTTAAACGGTAAATCACTACCGTGAGTACGAAGCTGCCTTCTCGATCTTTAGCCCTTCGTCAGAGAAACTCAAATGGCTAACGCTTGAAATGTCAGCTTCGTACTCTACTCACGGCAATGATATACCGTTTCAATCTATGGTGATAAAAACACGTGTTCTGACTATGTACTCAAACTCAATCTTTTCGTCTCACCTTTTTATCATATTTTTAGATTTTAAGCGCGTTTAATTATGAAGCAGCCAAAAGTAGCAGAAAAATATCCAGGCTTTAATAGGGTTCTAACCTCTTATTTTTGTGATACCGGTGATATATGCTTTCAATATCTTAGCTATTGAGTCACTGCTGTTTATCCGAAAACAGGCTAACGTTTGAACAGTCAGTTTTTTGACAACTTATACGGCAATGATCATGATCAAAACATTTCAAATGAAAGCTGATTAAATCACACACCGTTACGTGGAAGTCAGTGGTCGCTGCCCCATGGATGAGTAAATCACCGCGCAAATAATATATTTCATTTATTACATGAAAGGGATGCATATATCACCCCTAATCCTTCATGTTTAATTGTTTTCATATTTTCTAACTTTTGACAAATACATGGAGTATATCTCCTGGTTGCCACATATGAGATGAATGGCAATGAATCTTATGGCTCAAAATATCTTATGTTGTAGTTTGATGTGAGCACTGCAAACTGAGATTTTCACCCGGGAGAACAATTAGATTACAAGATATAAGTTAACGAAGTTATCACTTTGGGAAACTGTAGCCGGAACTTACAGGTAAGTCATTTCAAGAAGCATTAATAAAATCTATATTCTTCTAAAGATTATCGATGGATTATCTATGTGTCTCCTTTATCTTATTCCAGTTTCATATAAACTGTAATATTCAACCGTATTCGAAAGACCAAAAGACCGGGTTTCCTTTCCTGACAATTTATTCACATCTCCTTCCATCCCCTTGGGGGTGGGTTTACTCAAACTTTCCGCGTTCGAAAGGCGTTTTTGTGGCTTCAGCCTCTGAAGAAGAGGTGAAGCTACGATGTTGTAGTGTTGTAAGTGCGTAATCAATCACAGGAAGCCCAACTAAGTAGTTGCATAACCCTGCACACGAAGCCCACAAATAATAATGAATAAATAAAATTCTCAGCCAGTCACGATAAAAAAAATTCTCAGCCAAAGTATTACTTGTAAGATTATAAGTATATAAATATGTTAACACAATATTCATGATAGGACAGATAACCAAACATTTTGTTGGCATTTTGTAATCCAACTATATTGGCGATTGTATTTTCAGACGTAAATTAGCAGGATTCTAAACAAGAATTGCAATATTCAGTTTGAATCTGAAAAACAAAATTCTTGAACATAAAATATTGAACCTGATAAATGATTCCTTTTCCTGTTTTGTCTTTTGGTCTTTGTTGAAAACTAGATCTTATAACACCTTGTGATTTTTGATGTTTTAACAGTAAAATAGTCCCAAGAAAGGTCATAAGTTATTGTTGAAACGAATACCTTAGAGAGGGACTTGCAACAGCTGCTACCTCATAACTATATCTGCAGAGAACCAGATTAAGGGCTTATGATCGCTTTTTTTAATGGCGATGATCAAAAAATTGTCAACTTGGTTTTTGAGTTGTCTAAATTACCCATTCTACATACTCTCCTAACCTCATCTAATGACCTTTTAACTCAATTCAACGAGTCTATCGCATTTCTTCTTTAATTTGCATGGTTCTTTGAATTAACTGAATGAAAAATATTAGTTCAAATACAATGCCAAATGAAACAACTTCTTGCTGGTTTAATTCTAATGAGAAGTTTCAAAACATTTTACAAGCATGTAGAAGAGTAAAATTACATAAAAATCTAGCAAGTTAAAAACTTTATATATTTTTTCGTTTTTAAACTCTAAAACTCAAAAATAAAAAGAACAATTTTTACGAATGAGATCCTCAGAATATTTTGAAAGATCAATCTTCAGAGTTTTAAGTTAGACTTTCATTCTTAAAATTTGACATATTTTTGTCGGTCGCAAGGTAGTCGTAAAGAAAAAAAAAATTGCAAGTTAGTTACCGTATGCTACAAGAAAAAACAAAAAATAGGTACTGTAAAAATGCCAACTGGAGTGAGCGAACAGCGTCTTGAACGTCACATAAACTCCGTAGCAAAATTTTTGCCGCTGTTTATCTAAGTGTCATGTATGCGGGAAGCAAATTTTAGGTTTTATCTATACAAGATGATAAAGAATTTTACCTTCCTTTCATTTCAGCTTTTCGAGTTCTTCCCCCAAACGAAGGTGATATCAACGCGCGCTTAGTCGAGTCTGTCCAACTTAGGATGTTTTAAGCATTTATGCAATGTTTTTATAATGGGTAGGAATGGAAGGAATGAAATTAACAGCCTGTGTTTTTCGTTTGGAAGGCCGAAAGACGTCGAAAACTAAACATATTACGTATTAAGAAATATACCAGTCTACTGCTCTTCAAAGAAAACTAAATAAAAGTAAGTCTAAATATCATTTTACTAATATAAAAAACAAAAATATCACTCTCTATATAAGAATATTACAGTTCGGTCCAGAGTGAATGTTCTTTTTTTTCTCTTCAATTTTACAAATAAAAAAAAATCGTGTCATAGGCAATTTAATGAAAGTTTAGGTGTTCTTTAAACGTTTGTAAATTTCAGTCTCGATATCATTATAAATTGCTTTGTTATAAAAAGAACAGAGTGTAAAGAATATACGTCAAATATGACATCTTAAACGGGCGCCAGGTGTGAAGCAGTTTTTTGTTATCACTGGCTCAGGAAACTATTATTTTAACAAGTGATGAAGTGTTACGATCTAAACTTGACCTTCTTTACTTTTAGTGGTGATAATCATAAAGTTTTTAACCTAAGTTGTCTAAATTATGCCGATTTTCCTATATCTAGGTATTTAACCTTTTAAAATATTCTGTAAGTGACAGCTGCTTAGTCTCTTGTAGACGTTTTTCCAATTTTCTTCCTAAAAATAATTTCATAAGCTTCAGTTTACGTCATTATATGGTTACTTTCTAGTTTGTTTAAAAAAGCCGAGAATACCATAACTTGACTACCCATTTTGCTTTGC
Source organism: Isaurus tuberculatus (assembly GCA_025447995.2). Classification (NCBI taxonomy): domain Eukaryota; kingdom Metazoa; phylum Cnidaria; class Anthozoa; order Zoantharia; family Zoanthidae; genus Isaurus; species Isaurus tuberculatus. Next base: position 1,314 of record JAOEHV020163049.1, on the reverse strand, counting down.
TACAGTCCGTGATCATGGCCATAGAATTGTAATGGAATAACTTTTCGAATGATAGCTCTCGTCGGAGAAACAGCATTACTTACGTTTTTAAATCGTTCTTTACAGATAGATTATTTTCTTTAAACGCTTAAATACGTATCTCGATCCCTTTATACTTCTGCGTTGACTGTACGACAGCCCCCCTTTTTGCCGTAGTCCTAAATCGGAAGCGCAGTCACACAAAAAGAATGGGTAGAGAAAAGCCTCGCGCGTGCTCAACGATAAAGGAGAATGGGGAGACGGCGTTGATCCCGCACGAGGCTTTTCTCTACTAGTCATTCTTTTTCCAAATTTAGGACTACGGTAAAAAGGGGGGCTGTCGCACAGTCTAACTTAAACATTACAAAACCAGTTCAATCACGACTGCAAACCGCCAAGTCTCATTTATTAAAATATTTACTATTACTTTTCTCACACAAATTCTTTAGAATTTCACTCGATAAATTTTATTCATTATTAAGTACTCTTTCATTTTGAAAATTAATTTTTGTATTAATAAAGAAAATGTCATTGATTCATTTGCGATAAACTTGCTACAAACACAGTAGTCACGCAGTCCAAGTCACGCATCCAAGTCATGTAGTCTAGCCAAGGAGTTTTGGTCACACAGCCACATATAATTTTGTGACAGTACTTAGAGCTACAGTGTTTACGAGTCACACAGTTTCGCAACATGGTCTTTTAAACATGTAAAGTAAAGTCATCAGATAGCTTAGCAACAACGTCATTGCCACAGTCTGGAAAAAATCATTAGCAAACATGCCCTATTTTCTAATTGAGTTACAAAAAGAGAAGTTTTGAATATTGAAAAGACATTTGGCAAAAAGAAAATTGTTTTGAAAGATGAGAGGAATATTTTAAGAGATGCAATTTTTAAACCTGGAAAAAACGAAATTTTAAAATCAAGACAGGGGCGTAGCCAGCATTAGGCAGGGGGGAGGCAAATGCCCCCCCCCCCTAAATTTTGGACCGGAAAAGTATTGTCATATTTTGTTCTTTAACGGGAACTTATCAAAACTGGTAAATTTTTTCTCAAAATAGCAACCCTAAAACTAGATCTTTGTCTTTCAAAAAAGCCTCGCCACCCCCCTAAATTTTGAGTCTGGCTACGCCCCTGCAATATATATGCGTTATTGAACAAGCGTGAAGTCAAGATGGCTGGATATTGGCCAAGTTCTTTTTTTGCGTTATTATTGACCGAGGCCAATATCCAGCCATCTTGACCGAACAAGCTTGTTCAATAAAGGATTTATTATATGGCCAAAGAATTTCACT
>JAOEHV020162958.1:0-13904 GCA_025447995.2 Isaurus tuberculatus | reverse complement strand
AAAGCAAAATGTTACAAATGAAAATTGTGTCTTACTCCATGAGAAGCCCGAGTTCACGCAGCTATGCGTCTTGTTTAATACCAATAGTGATACTGAAGAATTTTTCAATACGTTAATGGTAAACACCCTTGGGTACGTTTTACCGATCATTGTTGTTGATTAGATTATTGATGTCATACACGAGAAAGCGCCCCACCCCCTCCCCAGAAAATACTTCGGGGGGCGCCATAGGATAGAAAGGCGGTGCATGGAGAAGGGTCGAGGGGATAGTGAAGAGGGAAGAAGCCACCTGGACATTTTTTTGTGAAGGTTTCGAAAAAAGGCTGCATGAAATGACTTCTTTTATTTTCCAAGGGTTTTACAAAGTCAAAATAGAGGCTCTCAGAGCCATATTCTAAGCAGTTTTTTTTTAATTCATAGCTAATTAGCTCAAAAGATATAAAGACCGAACCACTTGAGGAAATTGATGTGATGAGTGGTGACGTGAGCACATACTCCTTCACCTTGACCAACCCAAGAGTCCTGATAATGTCGTATTAGAATGTTAATCAAATGATAATTAAATATTTTATATTAATTTTAAGTGTCGGGAGATGTGTTTCAAATGTGGAACATCCGAAGAATCCTCTTGCTAAATCTTTTCAATCTTTCAAAAAGTAATATTTTATAATTTTTAAGGTGCTCTAAATGTAAATGTGAAAGAAAATTCACCTGTAAATTTTTTGCTAATGATATTTGAAATTTTTTGTTCAGTGAATTGAATTGAATTGATTACTATTTTTACCTCTATGCTGGGAAATTTGTGTCATTTGACAACTACCTATAAATGACAACTCTTAAAGTTTAAGTGAGAAATGGAGCTGTTTTACATAGATAACGTTTGATATAATCAACTTTAGGTTAAAAGATTTGATTATTGCCGTATGCAGTGGAAGGAGGTAATATTTTACGCGCTATAAGAGATCTTCGTTAGTCGCTCTGACAAGTGGCTAACACTCGAAACGAAAAAAAAAATAAACACTATTCAACTAGTTTTGTTTAATCGTTTTGTTTCCAAAATAAAATATCTAAAATGGAACGTAAAAGGTCATCAACGATCCTCGTACTGCTAAAGTTGACGCTAGCTATTTCCTCGGAAAATGAATCTAGCATGAAGGCAGCTTTGCCTCGCAGAACTTTATTTGATGTTAACTTTTGTTAACTAAAAAATTCACCAAAACTCTGTCTCGAGATTAAATCGAGAACAATAAAAACATTCAAGAAGTTTTTTGTCCAAATTATTTTAGAAATATAGAAAAAAATCTTAAGTTAAAAACCCTCCATATTTTTTAGCATTCCTTCTACAGTAAAGATATCGCTCACTTTGAGTCTGGGCTACCTGTGGTGCAGTAGGTCCGACCACCCGCTGTTCAGCTAAACCGTGGCTTCATACAAAGGAAGGGCAACAAAATGGCAGCAAACTTTTGGTTAAGCTCCCATTATAATCAATGGGTTTTAGACAAAGAAGAAATAATGTTAGAAAGACAAGTGGATTTGCAGTATTTGACAGAGGAAGAGTACAAGAAAATACATATATTTTTTTCTAATTTTATTCAGGCTTTAGGCGAACACTTGAAATTGCGTCAACAAGTAATAGCAACTGCGACGGTATTTTTCAAACGCTTTTATGCGAGAAATTCTTTGAAAAGCATTGATCCTCTTCTGATGGCACCGACCTGTGCTTTTCTGGCGTCAAAAACTGAAGAATGTGGCGTTATATCAAACAAGCGATTGTCTGAGGCGTGCTCTGCTGTTGTTAAAAACAAATATAACTGGGCTTTTGCGACGGACACCTTTCCCTATCGAATGAATCAGGTGAGTATATGAAATGTTGCTCCTTGGATTTTATTCTCTTGCTTAATCGCCTCACAAGGAGAAAGGCCCGCTAACTTTCTAGAAGGACTTGCTTGTTGCAATTTTTGATCTACTTTTTCTTTTTAGAGTCTTGTTTTAAAAATAAAATGCAGTTCTTTTTAGTTGTCATAAAATGTACCGTTGTTTAATCACCAGATTTATTATAAGTTTAATAATTTTAGAAATTTAATATTTTAATAATATGAATATCAATATTTGAACAACAAAATTGATACGCATCTTAAACATTATAAATTTATGAACCGTTATATATGTTGAAAAGGAACAAATCAAAAGCTAGATGGGCCTGGATGACATTTTGTGTAAGATGCATTTAAAAACTTTTATTAAGATTTTATGTGATGACAGCTGATTGAATTTGTTGGAAATTTTAGATAAAGGAAAATTTTAAAAATGTTGCAAAATTAAAAATTTTGTATGGTATTGTGTTGTGGCTCAGAATTAAGATTTGTATTGATAGAAATTGTTCTACATCAGCTCTAGAATTTTAGTGTACAGTATCAAGATATGAATTGTTTCATTAAAAATTTTGTTGTTGCAGCATTGTTTTAAAATGGCAAAAAAGCACCTTTATTCACCACAATAACAAATGTTTTGATCTTGATCAGTGCTTGACATTTTAAGCATTTTGAGTTAGCAGGGCTTGGAATAAATGATGGCAATGCGGCAATTTGCCGTGATGCCCTTTGAACACTTTTGCCATGATGTTCCTAAAAATTTTCTAATTTTATGGCAAAACTTTGCCTGCCCATTCTGTAGGACTGTCACAGTACCCTTTTTGTAGAGTGGATAATTGATGTACTAATTGTGTGAATCTGTACTGAAAAATCTCTTGGAAAATCTAACGTTTGAAGCAAGTATACAATGAGTTCACCAACACCACGCTCACCATGCGCCATCTTGAATTTCGATTTTTGGTGCTGGCCTGGGCTCAACTTTGTTTTTAAGAACCGCTGCTCATGTAGTCAAGTGGACTCAAAATTTTGCATGTGGCTCTCGTGGTTTCTTTTGGTTTCGTTTTCTTTGTTTGTTTGAAATTATGCATAGACAAGAGAGATTAAAAAGGCAAAACGATGCAGAGCTGCAAAATCAAGCATCTAAGTGTTTTAAGATTGACAAACATTTCAGGTTTTCACTTTTCAAGTGTTTTTGTTTTTGCCTGCCTTGCAGATGTTTTCAAATGTTCGAACAGTGTTTATATTGACTTTAAGACTGTGTATTGAGCAACAGCTGTTTTCTAAAACACAGAAACAATGTTGTTTTGCTAATAGACACAATGGCTTGTTAAGGTTGTTTATTTTAATACAAAATAAACAGAACCTCTGTTCAGGTAGCCCCTGACTCTAAATGTTGTAAATTCATGATTTTGCCTTGCTGCCCTCAGAAAAAAACTAATACTGCCTTAATGCCCCCTTAAGAATTTGAAAATTGCCGTAGTACCTTGCTATTAAAAGAAAGTTTAAGGCAAAAACTGCTGTACCCTCTTAGGAGACGAGTTCAAAGCCTAAGTTAGTGACCATTCAGGCAAGCAAAATGCAAAATTTGCTGGCCCAATAAAAATTGTACTGGCCCAACTTTGTTTATGCAAAGTTCACACTACTCCTGGAATTCCTGGAAAACTCCTGGAATTTTGAAATTTTTTTTCCAGGGCCTTGGAAACCTCCTGGAAAAACAATTAATTTTCCTGTACTACTGGAAAACTCCTTGAAGTTTGTGAAAAATATTTCAACTCTGTAACAAACAAACAAAAAACCTGCCAAAGCATCTGGCTCGCAATTGTACATTTTATCTAGACTCAATTTCACAATTTTTTTTTCTTGGGATTTGGGTTAGTTAATATTGTTTTGTTTTTCACCAAAAGATAATTAAGGGATGGGTCCTGGAAAATTTTTTTGCAACCCTTGAAAATTCCTGGAAATTTTGTTTTCATCAATCAGGTAGGAGTAATCAGTATTTTTGGCATGCTGTTTTTGCTTTCTACCATCCATGATTCTGCTGAATGACAGATCTTACAAACATACTTTCCAAAGTCACCGGTCCCATTTGGCCCCAAATGCCTTGGGGCCATCAAGCCACCATTAATTGTAAGCCCTGGGGATGTTAGTAAACAATGTAGGTTTTGAGAATAAAAACACTCGTTAGAAAAAATGGTATATGCCCCCACATCTCCTTGTTCTCCAGTCAGGAGTGCTACCATTATACCATCAGAGACCACCATGCTGGGAACGTAGCAGTTTCGTGATTGGTTGATTTGGTTAACTCGTCAGGATTCCTGGTTCCAATTTTTCTATGATCGAGTGAAAATACAATTGGGGCCTTATATTACTGTAGTGTGTTTCACCTCAATATAGAGCTCAGATCTACTGAATAACTCCAATGTGAGGCATATATGAGGCACAACATCTTTTGATATAAATAGGTTTTGGTTTGCTGTAATTACAAGAAGAGCTATAAGGCTAATGACATTTTATATTGCTGGATTATTAATTTGACATGAACTTTTCTTTTAATTTTTTTTAAATGACTTTATGTATCTACATCAAGTGATTGATGGCTGATGAGTATTTTCTTCCTCAGGTCCTGGAATGTGAATTTTACCTTCTAGAGATGATGGACTGTTGTTTGATTGTTTATCATCCATATCGCCCTCTTACACAGTATGTTGCTGACCTTGGTGTAGACTCCGAGCAGTCAATACTGCCAATTGCATGGAGAATTGTCAATGATAATCTAAGGACAGATGTTTCACTTATGTATCCCCCTTATCTAATTGCATTAGCTGCCATTCATATGGCTTGCGTTATACAGCAGAAAGATTGTCGCCAATGGTTTGCTGAGTTGTCAGTTGATATGGAAAGAGTTTTGGAAATAACTCGAGAAATTTTACAGTTGTATGAACTATGGAAGTCATATGATGAAAAAGCAGAAATCCGTTCACTTTTAACAAAATGTCCAAAACCACAAGTTAGACCCTCATCAACTACGCCAGCACACACTCCTTCACCTAGACCAACCCAAGAGTCCTGATATTGTGACATTACAACGTTAACCAAGTGATAACTATATTTTTAATGTTAATATTTAATATGAGTAGGTATATGTGAAGAAACCCCATTCCAAAAGGGTGAAGTTCTATTGTGAAGTAGTTCCCTTGGGTTGGGCTATTTGAGTGTACTTTCTTCACTAAAACTTGAAATTGTGCCCATAAGTTCAAATTTTGTTGGGAGAATGAAATATTTTAAAATGTTCAATTCTTTGTTATTCAGATTACAAAAGAATATTAAGGTGTTCCAAATGTAAATGTGAGAGGAAAATCACCTTAAATTTCTGGCTAATACACTAAAATTTTTTGTTTGGTAGATTGAAATGAGTTGATTGCCATTTGAACCTCTACACTGGGGAACTTAAAAAAAAAAATCCGAAAATTTCAAATACCCTACACTTGTCTCACATCTGCCCCAATTCTTTTTATATCTCTCTTTAATTTCTATTGACCAGCACATAAAAAATATTACTTAAAACATTTTCAAACCAGTGTTCAAGCTCAGAGTGGCAGATTTTGATACACTCTGGCATTTTGCATCAAACCAAGTCATTTACCACACTTTATTTTCCCCTGCCCTTATGACAGATTCAGTCTGAGACTGCCAACAAATTCAAATCACCAAAATCACATGTTATGTGTATAACAATTTTGTTGTTAGTTATTAATTCCACTTAAAAACTGTTAAGTACTTAGAATAGACTGTGCAACAGGTACACCTCTATTTATACAATTATTAGTATTTACATTGAATAAAAGCAATAATCATAAAATAGTTTACACTGTATGTGGTTACTTATTACTCTTAACCATTGTACAGAAGACAATTATTACATGTTTGTCCCCTGGCTTGAAGCCAATAATTTTTTGTAGTTGGAGTTGGTTACAAATCTACATCCTAATAGACCCAAGGTACAGAATGAAAGGGTGAAAGATAAAGATCATGGACTTGTACCACACATGTTTTAGCTATGCACCTCCAATTATTTGTTGTGCTAAAATTGGGATACTAGTTGTATTTGTGTGCCTGAAAAATGAACTTTTAGCTTCTAATTCCCGAGGTTGTTTCATTTTCCTTAATTTTTCTACTGGGGTCCAGACCTTAAACCTTTTAATGGTTTCTCAGTTAGTCTAACTTTTTTGGGATAAAGGCTATTTTCGACTTTTTATCGTAACATATTTTACAATTCTCGTTTACACAAAGTGTTGTGTAAGAATGTTCTGCAGATTTTCTTGCATCAACCATTTGAAAAATTTATCTTGATGAGTTTGAGAGTTATTTGAGACAGCTAAAGGAAAAATCAAGCAAGATTTACAGTGGGTCAGCTCAAATTTTCCCATTCTGTAGAATTGTTTAAACTACTACCTCTACCACAGGTCATCAAAGAAACGAACTACACAGAAAAATATTTAATCATTTATTTCCAATTTTTAGGTGTTTAAAAGATAAAAAAATATATAATTCGCATACGTTTTCATATAATTAGCTCGGGATCGTGACATAAAACACACTGACATAACATCTTAGTTCCATTTTTCCTAGAAGTAATGTCTCGTTATGACCAACTGCTTTTTGCAAAATTTTTACTGAGCAGTACAAATAGTTTTAGTGCAAGTTGAACAAGCCTTTTAAATCTTGAAATATAATATCCGCCATCTTGTTGTACCCGTCGGCTGTGAAGTGAAGACCATCGTCCCAGTATGTATCCAGGTCTTCTGGGTTTAAAGAATGACGAGGGAATTTTTCAGCTAAGTCAGATAAAGCAACTCGTTCCTTGTTTTCAAAAGCAAATTTCCTTAGAGAGTCATTTATACAAAGTCGCTTCTCCATGAACTTTTCGTATCCCCTGAAAACTTCGTACCCAGTTTCGGGAATGGTAACAGCTACTGTTTTCGTCCTTGAATCAAACTGAAGAATTTTCTCGTGGAGGGACTTTATTCGCTCATAGAGAGTATCTGCAGTTTCGCTTGCTATACCCATATCGTTTGTTCCTCCTAAAATGATAGCCAAGTCGTACGGCGAATCCTCGATTAAGATCCTTGACATTCTCTTTGCCATCTCTATTGTTGTCTCGCCACTAACCCCATGGTTTGTAATTTCAAAAGTTGTATTTTCCGACGAAGATAGTAACTCTTGAAGTTTAATGGTATATGAGTGAAATTTAAAACCGTTACGATGCCAGCCCTCCGTCAAACTATCGCCAAATGCGAGGATGCGAATAACTTTCCTTCCGTTCGCCATTGTTCCCCTTACACATCCTAAAATAGATCTTACGTACTAGTCTGCCTGTGGTAACCCCCAACTTCCATTTATGCACCTTTCAATGCGGTGGTGTGTGGTGACTTTATTAAATGCGCCCTCTCGAAGGCGGGAAATTGATCGTAACTACCGTAGGGACAGCGTCAGCGTCAGTATTGGAACGTACGGTCTACAGAGAAGAAACTCGATGCCTCGGATTCCCCAAAACGAACCGGTGAAGACTGGTTTTAATGATCTATTTATTCCAATCTTGTTCCAAGAGCCAGCAAAAAAAAAACAACAACAAAAGTCAAAATAGCCGAAACGATGATTTAGTTCCAATCTATTACTACGCAGAAAAGAAAAATTCTTTCTTATAATTAACAATTATTCACCAAAGTGGAGGTAAATATCCAGCACTTTAACTGACACTGAGGTGAAACTTAGTGGGAAGCCATTTTGTTTTTCTTCGGCTGCTCGGAGGTGAATAACACTTGGCTAATCACCTCGCTCGGAGCTAACCAATCAGCGTGCGCGAAAAGTACTATTAACTTGTGTAGTATATACTAAATAAATTTATGTCGCTGCCTTATAAACTAACCATATCAGAGTTTTCGTAACAACGTAACGAAAAACAGGAGTAATCTTACATTTGACAACCTAAAAACCAGTGTAACAGGATTTTATTTTGACACGTAAACTTGACTGCGCATTGAGAAGTTTTTGCATTGCCAAGCCCGAGACAAAAAAAAGACACGCTTTTACAGGGCGTCCGGAAAAAGAGAACTAGAAAACTCCTCGAGAAATAGAAGCATAAGGATGAGATCGTGTTCGACGTTTTGTTTGGTGTTGAAATAAATAAAACACCAGTTGGTGCTTGTGTTTTTATGCTTCAGAAGAGTTCTTTGACAACTACATCCGGGATACCTGCAGAAAAACTTTCTCAGACAAACCTCATCCTTAATTCGACCCTTTATTTTGACGGGAGTTGCTTGGACGAGCAGTTTCTACTTTGCTTTTCGTCACAAATTTTCTCTTTTTATGGACACCTTATGGTCGATGCAAAATATTCTGCCACAGTTATATTAAGCCGGGTAAGTATTTCTGTTGAGAAACCCTCAGTTTGTTTCAAATACCACGTCTAAAATAAATCCGTTTTATTAATAGTAGTGCAGATACACCGTGTCTGGCTGAATTCTTATTAACTGACCGGTGGATAATTTTCAATATCACAATTTACATTGAATTGTTGTTTTTCAATTCGACGAGTAAAGAGACTTAAGTTCATGTTTATTTCTTTTGACAGCTGTTAATTGTTAGAACAGTTAGAACTCCGAAATTTAATGTCTCCGATAAAACTTCAATTAAAAACTACGCTAAAGTGATTTCAGGTGTTGAATATTTAAAAACAACCTGCGACGTTTGTTTAAAAAAATAAACACTCTAACTACTAGTACTATACTTTTTTTACCGGCGTGTAACTTGAGCTAAAATTTTAAGAGAATAAAGTAACTTTGATACCTTGCAAACTATAGGGGAGTTAGCGTAGCAAATTGTTAAGGGCCGCTAGATTTGAAAGTAAGTTACTCAGTTTAGTTTCCAGATTCTGACTACTGTGATCTGTGCCTCCTGTGATCCCAAGGTCAAAATCGCCACACTTTTTAATTTGCCAAATGGTTTTCCTCCTACAAGATGCGATTCCTAACTGAGGAGAGGAGGATCTTATTCTTAACTATACAAATGAAAAGTATCTTTGAGACATTGCCATTTCTTTTTTGATAAAAAGGAACGCAGAACTTTATAGCTCTTATAGTTGATTGAAGCATGAAGCACAGAATACTTCAGTCTAGAAATCGAAAATAAAGTTGAAAACTATGACCTCGAGGAACTAATGTAACTTAAACAACAGCGGCATATATCACGTCAACATCAGATTTCAAACAAAGAAAAACGCAATGCATTGTATTTTATAATTAACAACAGCACTAAAAGCTCCGTTTCAGGGAGTTTTCGTTAAGTATATATTTATATTTTGTAAAATAGTCTAACGCCTTGTAATTAAAAAAATGATTGCGGCTTTTTAACACTAAATACTAAATAAGTTAAATAGTAACCGTAAGTATAGCTTAATTTAAAACAAACGGTATATATATACAAACTCATCAAGGAAGACAAACAATAATTACTTATTCCGATTGAATTTCAAGGTTCAGTTCAGATAATTTAAGATGTAAAGATTGGTATGCGTTGTTAATGGCTTTTTAATTTTAAAGTCTGACTTTGTTTTGTTCAACTAAGATACCAAAAAAGCATGCAGCTGCATGTTATAATAACTTACATCCTATAACCAATCAAATGGTACATGGAGCCCGACTGAGCGCTTTTCTCCAATTTTGGTTTGTTTTGTCAAGTGGATGAGGCTGCCTTTGGCTCTACCTATAGACGGGACACTAATCCATCGCAGTTTAGCTCCCAAATAAGGTTGTACCCATTTAATTTATGCAACCAAGTAAGAGTGGAAAGATGAGTCAATTTTTACAGGAAAGAATATGACACAAATGTTCCAATTTCGGCAGACCCGCGGGTTGAAGGATTTTGTTGCATGAAAGCAAATATCTTGCCAACTGGTCGACCGTGCCGCTGTTTGTATAATGACAACATGTACGACTAGCTTCATCCGAGTTAGGTGATGATGCAAACTTGACAACACGGTTGCTACAATCTCCAAGTACTCTCTTTTCTCATAGATTACATTGTGTATGAGGGTCTGAAAGAAATTAAAGAAATAAAACTGATTTGAAATAATTACTAAGGTTTAAAGAGATCTTTAGCTAATTGCTGAGGACAGATAATTCGAAAACGAACTGATTACTGGTAACTTTGTGCACCTCTGTTCAGGCCCTCAGTATGGCTTAGTAAATTTTTGTGTATAATTTCAGTTTTGGGGGTCAACATTTTAATAACTCTATTGTTAACAGTTTATCTTCTAGCAACTCTTTGTTTTATTTCAGACTCGGCTGTGGCTCATCCTTATCTTGTTGTTAGTCTCAACTGTCCGGGAAGTTTTTGCCCCGTTCTCTGGGTTGCTGGACAACTCATCCAAATGGAGAGTTCCTGAATGTAAGCCTTGTGCGATCGATCCGTGTGTCAATGCGACTAATTGTCGAGGGGGGATTACAATGGATGCTTGCAACTGCTGTAAAAAGTGCATGAATGTGCAAGGTACAGTCAGTCAGTCACTCTTCCCGAGGGCAAGGGCTTATAATTTGAAATAAGACTTCCTGGTTTTGTTTTTTTTCTTGTTTTTGTTTTTGTTTTTTATTTTGAGATATTCGGCACGTCCAGAAAGTCTTAAATACACTGAATTTTTATAAAAAAAAGGTGTAAAAATAGCTCAGGAGTCTCTGTCTCCCATTTTAAAATTAGACTAGGAATTCAAGCTTCCAATGAATCAATATTTGACTCTTATAAAACAAAAACATGTAGTCTTAGAAATATTTGGAGAAGAAACAAAAGAAAAACAAAACTCTTTTAGATAAACAATTATATTTTAATTTATTCAAAGTCAGTTTTCGCGTAGTCGACTAATCTATAAAAGCAACATAAAAATGTTTTTTTATTAATTTCGTTTTTTTCTTTTTAGGTGAGCGTTGCGGTGGGTTTCACTATCGGCTGGGCAGATGCGACAAGAATTTATTTTGTAATATAACCGGGCCGTATCGGAGAGATCCTATTGGCCGCTGTGAGCCATTCAGTTCAAGATCTGACACCAAACAAGTACGAGATACTAGGGTCAGTTGGTCGAGGGGCTCCTCCACCCTTCCTCCAGGACCCTCACCAACTAACAAAATGGAAGAGCGGCAGGGGAGGTTACTAAACTTGTCACCAGGGCCCGTGGAGTTAAACAAAATTAAGGAACAACAAAAAGTTCCTCCAGAAAAAATCTCTGGGAATGACAACAATAAAGGATCGCGTGTAGTGAATGACGCAATCAAGGGGATGATTGTTAACATTGATCCACCTTTTGAAAATCAAGACAAGTACATCAAAACGAAAACATTGGATGACGGTAAGAAATTAAACTTCTTGACCACGTTATATAAGCATTGTCGGTCTATAGTGTATACCAAAGAAGCGTTTCAAGAGAGGTTTTTTTTTGTTCGGTTGATAAAAGCGTCGTCGTTTTATTCAAACACAATTTGCATAATTTTATTTTTTGATAACCATCCTGATAAAAATTGATATCTTACAGAACGTAGCAGATTGCAATACTGTGGTTGTGAGGCTATCGGCGTTAGATTCCCGGGACCAATTGATTTCTTCAAATTAGCAAGTCTCAGCCTCTATAACTTCAGGCTGGGAAAGATTACTCTAAACAGATTGTAGAATAACTACACTTCGTGCTTTTTATCTTTTCAAAATCCTCTTTCGAAAACAGGAAGAACTGGATCCGAGCCCCACTCGGGCGGCAAGATACCAATTTTTTTGGAGGAGCATGTTTGAAAGAAAAATAAGGAACAGTTTGTGTTTATTTTTTAATCTGTTTAGAGCAATGTTTTTTTGTGAAAATTTTTTGGTTCCTTAGAATATATTTTTTTATTTGCTATTAAAGGAGGCACCAACAAACGATTGAATGAGAAATTAAGGCTGGAGAATACAAGCTTTTACACGAGTTAATTTTGTGCTTAAAATACGACAGTAAAAACTTAATGATTGTGGTTTGCGCCTGGAATGATAACAATTTGTATAAATGGCACATTCGTGTTAATATCAGGCACCTGCACCAACAAACGATTGAATGAGAAATTAAGGCTGGAGAATACAAGCTTTTACACGAGTTAATTTTGTGCTTAAAATACGACAGTAAAAACTTAATGATTGTGGTTTGCGCCTGGAATGATAACAATTTGTATAAATGGCACATTCGTGTTAATATCAGGCACCTGCAGCTACTAAAAGTGGCCGCTTTGTAATTGGTAGCGGGCCTCAGCCCTTAAATCTGCCATAAATAATGCGAACCATGGACAGCTGTTTTTTTAGTCTTATTAGGCCTCGTCAGTTTAACATAGCTAGCAAACAGGGTTGGTTTTCCACTTAAGATAATAGGAAGCAGACGGGGTGTGGCTGGAACGATAGCTACAAATATCGATAGCATATACGTACAAGGCTCAACAATTAGATTAGGACTCTCGTCAAAAAAAAAAAGCCGTGATTGAATGAGGCTAACTATTTTTTGCAGAAATAGACGAAGAGCACAAAATGGCAGCGCATACATCGATTGCTCCAGCTGTTACTTTTGTTGCGTGCAGTGCTTGTTTGGTAATCCTTGGCCTCGTTTTGGCAACATGCATGGCAGAAAAAGGAGAAAAAGCTAACATACGACCGCAAGAAAGTTTATTGTAGTAAGATGCCTCCGCAATAATCGCCCCTTTAGCCTGCCTGCAGCTCATAATCTTTTTTTATCTCCCCCCGACCACCTTCCCAATCCTCTCTTCTTTAGCTGGGAAATTACATGAGAGAAGCTATTATATTTTTCTTTTAGGGCCAGAACTTAAAAAACGTGATTTTAAAGATTGAAGTGGAACTCACTTTGCATTTGAGTGTTTGCTCGAATACTCGATAAATTCTCTTCTTTTATCGAAAGTAAGCTCTGTTTCAAAACGTTTAAAACATCTTTTTACTTTGACGTCTTAAATTTCTTTTCTGAAGGTGCGATAGAAAAAGAAAGAGAACGAAGATTAACTGATCACTTTTGAGAAATCTATTTTTTCAAAAGTAAAAAAAAAATTAAAAACACAAATCATATTTAATGCAACATATATATTCATTTCTTTGATAAAGTAAGCAAGTCATGAAAGTAAGACAAATTACGTGTGTTTTTTGCCCTCTGAATTGACATTGATGTAGTAAAACTACGCATGCACACAAAGTAATTATATATTCGATCAAAAGACCGACTTATTATAATTCTGAAATAGATAAACAGAAGTAAGTTAAAGTAGTGGTATTTCTAAAAAACTGAAACTGAAATCATGTATTATTCATCAAAATATATACAAAGTAAAATTTTTATCTTTCATTTTTTTGTCACCTGGGAGTCAACTGCACCCACTGGTAAACGTGTCTTGCGCAAGGATAGATCAATGGGTCTGTTATATTTTGTGGGCTATTAAATTTTCATCGACAGATATTCTTTCAGTAACTTAGTTCAAATATGACCCAAAATCCGACCAAAACCACGGACTAACCCCTTACCTGAAAAAAGACCCTAACTGACTACCAAATCCATGGACTAACCCCTTACCTCACAAACGACCCAAAATCCGACCAAAACTATCGATTAACCCGTTACTTCAAAAATCATGCAAAATCCGACCAAAACAATGGACTTAAACCCTTACCTCAAAGAACGGACCAAAACAAAAAGTTGATTCGTCACGTTCAAAATGAGCCAAAATCCGACCAAAACCATGGACTAACCCCTTACCTCAAAAATCCGACGAAAAAAAAAATTACCCAAAACCTCCAAAATGACCCAAAAACCGACCAAAACCATAGAGTAACGCCTTACCTCAAAAATCCGACGAAAAAAAAAAGTTGAACCAAAACCTCCAAAATGACCCAAAATCCAACCAAAACCATGGACTAACCCCTTACCTCAAAAATCCGACCAAAAAAAATTTTTGACCAAACACCTCAAAAATGACC
>JAOEHV020162862.1:0-13905 GCA_025447995.2 Isaurus tuberculatus | reverse complement strand
ATATACCACACAAGCTGAATAACTAGCGGATCAAAGAGTAACTTTATTTGTGACAATATACCGACAAATGGTAATGGAAGCCATTTTGTTTTTCTTCAGCTGCTCAGAAGTGAATAGTACTTGGCTAATCACCTCCAAAATAGCCAATCAGCGTGCACGAAAAGTACTATTCACTTGTGTGGTATATACTAAAAACTAACATCTATATAGAGTATCCCTTAAAATGGAGTTTCCTTGAGTTCATCATTGATTATAGTGGTTATATGTCATAATTTTCCTAGATAAAAGATACATGTTTGAAATTGGTTTTCATATAAAAACAAAAGGGAAGAGGAAAGATGAACTGCGATCCACTGGTCCTCAAGGTGGTACCCTCCAGGTTGGGGGTTGAGCACAGAGCTAACAACTCTGCCACAAAAAATCTTGTTACGGAAATGGCAATAGAAAATCAGCAAAATTAGATTTGATGGGCTTCCAGCTTGTTTGAATAACAATTATATGTGGGAAACTGAGCTGAGGACTTTCAACCTTAGGTGCATCAGGGACGGTGAAATGGCTGGCACAGAACCAACACCAGTGGAGAGCCTTTACTTCCGCCATGAGTGTGAAATTAATAGTATGTATTTATAACAGTCTTCCGATGCAAAAAACAAGCTTGCACAAATTAAAAGCAGTTATTAAGCCTTTGGCCTTGGAATGAAACTAGATTTACAGAATTAAGCCAATCATAGGTAGTTTATTGTCCAGTGTTGGTAGTTTGTTGTCCAGTGCTGATTTGAAAAGTGATGCCAAAAAATCTATAGCAAAACATAGACAGCATTTGAAATGGTATGTGAGAATAGTGGGAATGACTTTGTTACCCCCAGATAAATAGTTTCTCTAAAAGAAATATGTCACTCAGTGAAGCCTGTTTGACTGGCACTGTTATTTTACACTTCTAAACTATTTGTTGCTTAATTACTTCTCTTACTTTGAAATTGCTTTTTAAAGTACTGTTTGTCACTTAAAGCCTGTTAATTGTTTTTAAGCAGCAAAAGGTATCAATGCATGTAAGACAAGAGAAATCCAAAGGGCAAACCATGTAGAACTTTTAATTTTTACATTCATTACTATAATATTTACAAACCCTTTGCACAGTTAACAACTGTTTCAAATAACCTTGAAATAAAAACTGACACTGGCTAACTGACTTTTTGATGCTGAGCAACACTATGGTGAATACTAATAATTTTTTTCTTGAAGCACATGTTCATACCAGCTGTGTTGGTTCTTCAACTTAGTAATTATTTCATTTATTGTAAGAGTCTCATAATTGACCCGAGTAACTTAACAGTAAGAGTGTTTAAATTGATCCGAACTGAGGATAGAAGACACAACAGAAGGCTGTTTGCTTGACACCATATGATCATTTGTATGTTTCTTTAATGCCTGAAAAAAACCAACAATAAAGCACTGGGTCAGTAGAAATAAGTATATAATAGCTAAACATACTGAAAACAGAAATATCCATGGATAGGAAATCCATGCACTATACACACAAACAACGATGCAACATGAATTCCATGCAGTACTCAATGCATCCAATTTATGCATAAATAATGATGCAACATGACCTCCATATCTTTTGCAATACAGCTATTTATAAATGCATAGGCAATTAAGCAACATGAGCTTCATGTAGTTCACTGCTTATAACTCAACAAAGTGTTGTACTGAGAGCACTTAACAGAGAAACATTAGAGGCTGTTCATAAAGGATGTAACTCTTTTTGGGCACATTTTTAGAGCGAATGACCTACACTACAGGTCTGTATGTAGCTGTAGTAACTAGGTACAAAAAAACATAAATAGTATCTGTAATCTCTGATGACTTAAATATATAACAGAAACATCATTCTTATCTCACAAGCACCCCTTGATTTATCATTTTTAATATTTGTTATTCAGCAAACTAAACCATCACTTATCACTTGAGCAAAATAACTGTTAATCAGAGTATCATAATATCATGTTGTAAGTGAAATGTGCTGTGTCACACAACTCCAAACAACTCCCCCCCTTTCATTTTCTAGATGTGTCACACATTTAAACAGACCCCCACCCCACCACCGGAGTTGTGACATCCTTTATTCACCTTTGTTGTCAATAAGAACTAACAACAAATATTATTTCCGATGAAAACAGAACTTACAATATAAAATGTTTCTTTAAGTATTTCATTTTAGATTATTATTGTTATTCCTGAATTTTTACAAAAAGATAGACCTTTTGTGTTTTAGAAACAAAAAGTCTACATTTTAACATTGTTATTACAGTTGTCCCTTAAAAAGTATTTTAATATAATTTATCAAAATCTTATAGTATAAGTATAAAATAAGTCATCCATTTGGCTTTTAAAAAAATATAAAAAAACTCAACATCGTACAAATTAATAATTTACTGAGTTCATTCTGTTGTCCCCGAGGCGTGCTCAGCAGGAATACCTCCAGGTGTCAGGCCAACTGACTCATAACTCTGTTCATGACCATCACCATTTTGTTCTCCCTCAACTGCTGATGTTAGTGTTTCTGCCCCTGAGTCATTCAACTCATTTTGGTCAGTTCCGGGTTTTGTTACAAATCTGCCTCCATTACTCCTTTTTCTTCGACAAGCATGCATGTGTCGAGACTCGTGAAGGTATTTCTATTAAAACAAGAAGTCATGATTTTTTTACTTGAGAGACTTTGCTAAGCCTATTAATTATGGGCTTCTTTCAGGTTCCTTGGATCAGGAAGATGAGGGGGGAAGGGGGGGGGGAGCATTTAGTGCCTGTACCCAGTAAACTTGAACGTTTGATAGAAATTGCTAATCTAAGCTAAATCCTTTTTTGAGCCTAGTGGCCCATGAGGCCAGCACTTATACCCGGTTTCTGTAGTGTTATAAAGCGGATGAGCATCCTTAACTCCCCCTGGATGGGACACTAATTCATCACATGTTAGCTCCCAGCCGAACCTGGTACTCATTTACCGACCTCGTAAGGATGGAAAGCTGAGTAAGCTTTGGCAGAAAAGAAGGTCACACAAATGTTCAAGTTTCAGCAGAACCAAGGAATTGAACCTGGGACCTTGTGGTTAGAAGGCAGAGATCTTACCAACTGCGCCAACCACACCGCCTTTGAATTAATTAATAATTTTGTTGTTTTTTAGGTTGTCATCATAATGGAAATATAAATTATATCAAACCAAATAAACGTTATTTCTCTGTTCATATCTCCTCAGATTGTTGCAAAAAAAATTTGAAAAGCTAACCTAGTTTTTCGGATACATTTGAACCCTAGCTAGAAGAAAAGTCAGTATAACAGATTTCAATATCATTTAAAGACGACCAAAATATAACAATAACAAAAACATGTAATGACTCTAGTGTCAAATATCTACAAAAACAACCCATAGGACTGACTGCTTTAAACACAAGCTACTGTAACATCAACAATTTTTTTCTACTCTGTTATTTTTACTGGTCATTATTAATACCTTGCGTGTTTTAGGTATTTTGCCCTCTGCTTCTAACTTGGCACGAGCTTGTCGTCTTTTGATTATTCTGTGGTACTGCTTTGCATTAACATATAGTGGTTCATCAAGAGTTTCCATAGCAACAGGCACTCTCTGAGCTGCTACTGGTTGCCCATTCATCTTATGCAATCAATAACAATATTTATTATACTCTTGTAATAGTATATTATTGTTGGAAGAATGTTAATATTTAGTAATCATAACTTACTTGTCTATCAATGAATAACTCAGTCCACCATAACAAAGAACTAACATATCCTTTCGTTCTTAGTTAAATCAAATACTCTACCACCATACTCTTGATTGAAGTTTATAATTATGTCATGTTAACAGCTTTTAAAAAGATACTTTGCAGCATGACTGGCTTTTTTCTCACCACACAATGGCTTTTCCCTTTTTATGTGTTTAGGGTAAAACTTTAGGATTTTTTAGATATAATTTCCAAGTGTATTGGGCTTTTTTTATTTCTGGTATAAGGCATGAATAATTTCAAGTAGGTAGTGCTAACAGCCAGTTCCAAGCTGGGATGGATAGACAAAATAGCACATAGAAGAACACTTCACAAATAAAATTACATGGCATGAGCTGAAAACTCAAAATCAATGGATTTTCAGGTCTTCTATGACTTCTACTTTTTTACAAAAGTTTGAGGCCTTGAAAAAAAACACCAAACTTCATGGAATTCCAGGTTTTCCAGGAGGAAAAACAAGCCATTAATGATCGAAATGTAATTTACTCTGAAGATTTTAGATTTCTGAGGAAGAAATCTGAGCATGGTCAACTAATACTACCAAAGATTTAATTTACAAATATTATACTGAAGATATTATAGCATTGTTATTTGATAGACCTATAGGGTGATGACCTCTCATCTGAAACTCCTGTATACTTTTTGTTTAGAAGTGTAAAAAAAGTTTCTTAACATCCTACAAGATTCTAAGGGATTACACAGGATGAGCAATTCAAATGTGACAGGATTTATCCAGTAATAAAACTTATAACGTAACTACCAAAACAAAGTGTTTCATGTGCCCTTCTTTTTATTTACTTTTACTTTAATCTGTTTTCTTTTGACCTGTTTTGTCAGTTTTTTTTTAAAAATAGTCGTAACATTTATTTGACTAACTAAAGCATAGAAAAAATTTAAAGGTGAAGGGGGGTTTTTTTGAGAAAAATTTGGCAGTTTTTACTGCTTGTTCTGGTACTCCTAAAAAATTTTTGCAGGAAATTAGGTTTTCCACCAAACTATTAAAGAGAAGATATGGATCTTTATAAGAATGAACATAATTAGTCCTGATATACAAACATGAAATTGCACACAAAACAGCTGGTGTCCAGGATATTTTGTTTCATATTATTTGTTTGGGAAAACATCTGCTTCTTGGTATTGAATGCATCAGCTTTTTACTATTTTCCAACTATTTAGAAACTTTGCTGAACTTCTGAAAACTTGAAGCAATATGTCATCACTTTCTGGTAAACGTTTTTTTAAACATCAATTCTGAAATTCACCACATAAATTTCAATTTGTTCTCAATTCTAATTAAGGTTGATCAAAATGAAAATACAAAAACCTTTAAAAATTTATTGTTTTTTTAAAGAAGTCTAGTAAGATTTAAAAATAAACAAAAATCAACAAGCAATTTAAGGTTTTTATTAGAATTGTTAAAATCATCGCAAGTATATTTTGATTCCTGTTTCAAGTCCTGTTTAAGAAAGAAGACGTGTACTTAGATGAAGATTTCACCACCCCTACCCCCTTGGGAGAGAAAAAAGGATGTCCTTTTATATAGGAGCAGTTCTTTTACCTTCTACCTAAATTTGGCGTTTAAAGGCCTGCTACTTTTCGTTAGTGTTTTAAAATAACGACTGTAAAGAAAAAAAAAAAATGCGCAGTTAAATCGAGAACGAGGAATGCATATTGGGGGCGCTCAAGTTACTATATCCAAAATGACGGCAAACTAAGTATAATAGTACGTATTAAAATATTGACATAGCCAAAGGAAAATCCCTCAAACAAAACAAGCATTTCGAAAAAAAGAAGTTATAATAAGTTTGTGAACTGCCGTGACAGAGTTTAAAAGTAATACAAAATAAAATTAAATGAAACTAAACTAAAAGAAAAATACGATATTTCTTCGGTCCGTAATATCAAATCGAAATTCCTTGCGGGTGTCTGCGACGCCATTTATTATGGCGTCTTTTGTCGCCAATCAATTTCATTTCTTCGGTAAACAACGAGCTTCGAAAGAAATCGCGGTTAAAAATTTGAAAAGTTTCCCTTACAAACTTTTGTTCACATGTACAATCGGTAGATATACCATTAAAAATAGTTTCAGTCCAATAAACCAAAAAGCAGTTGATTTTGAATGTTTTGTCGAACAATGAGGACGAAAATAAAGGGCACTGAAAGTACCACATGACACTACAAGAAAACACGAAAGCGACGATTCTTCGAACTCAAAAAACGTTTTCAAAATAAATAACCAACTAAAGTAATAACCAGTAACAAATATTACTCTATATAGAAACAATTTTCAATGAGAAACACCACTGTTTGTCAAAATTGAAAGAGAGCGAGAGCGTAAAACATCTGTCGCATATGCATGTATTCGAGAAACGGGGAACAAAAACTTCTTGTGCTTCGAAATAGAAAGGCCTTAATTCCGAAAGTGAAATAAACTTTGATTTGAAATCATCCGCTCTTAAAGTTAATGTTAAACTATAATAAAAATGCCATTTCCCCCCAATCCTCGCTCTTCTGTAAATCGTCATTTGTAAGAACACAATTCATTTGCAAACAAATTCAGTCATCGAAAGTTTCGGCGGCTTAGACCAATAGCGAACCAGTTTGAACAATATTTGGGATTGGACGAATTTTTAAATTTCCCAAATCCACCGACAGGTCGAGTTTCCGGAACATTTTTCCACGCAAAACACTCGGTAAGTTGTAAGGAAGGAGGAATACACTAACTTTAATATAAGAAGCATCGCACTTGCCATAATTCGCGTTCATGAAAAACTACAAGTCTTGCATCAAGAGATTCTAACCAAACACAACTTTTGTGTACTGTAGCGGGAAAAACTATGGACCAATAGCCTTACAGATACTTAAGAATATTAACTGACACGAGGGACTTCGCCTACCATTGTTATCTGTGCATTTCCATTTGAAATAGCAGTCGTTGTAATGGCTCCGGTTGGATTGAACTCGACCGGATTTGTCATGAAACGTTGATCGGGACTTCCAAACATCTGCAAAGCATGCTGTTGCGATGGATCCACAATATAAAGTCCTTTACTTTGATCGATTTGGATCGGATTTACAGCCGTGTGAGTCACAGGTACTGCGTGTGAAACAGCAACTGTGTTTTGAGCAGGGAAATTCGTGAGTTGTGGTGAAGTTGGAGCAGCTTCCATCGCCATTTTTCTCGAGTTTCCTTCCAGCTAATGAATATTTGATTGACATTTCAAGAGCTAGCCAGACCGCGCACCGGAACCCGGGACACTGGGGCCAAGACTTTTTATCTCTTCAAAAATAGCACAAAATAGCAAAAAATATATGCTAAGGTGCGTCGAGGAAACAAAGTTTTAAAGTCACTGTCTTTAAAAAAATGCAAAGCTTTACCTTCAGTATTTGACTTCGTCTTTGTTGTCCAGTAACGTTTCCAAAACGAACATAAATATTTAAATGATTTTAAGATGAGAAGTTTCAAAACTAGAAGCCAATGAAGTTAGTAAAAGTGGTTGTCCCACTGCTGTAAATTGCAAATGTAAAAATAGTTTCGAACATAAATTATAAAGTTTCATTTTACTTTAAGACATTTTTATAATGAATTTGTCTTGCAGTCACAAAGTGTATGCAAGTGATGAGAAAAACCAAAATATTGAAAGAGATCTGAATAAACCAATGTGCCTATCTGAATGGTATAACGCGATAACTTGGTCAATTGTAGACCATTGTAATCATAACAAACATTTTCAGAATATGAATTTTAAGCAACGAAATAAGAACAAAGAAATAAACATCAGTAAGATTAACGATATTACCAGTATCACTTTACCAGACGTGTTCCTTCCCAAACAAAATAAAGTTTCAATTAGTATTTCTTAACTTCATTAACGCCATTTTTGTCTTACTAGTTGAGTAATACTAAAACACTAGACTTTTTGATCTTATGTAATCCAACAATTTAACTTAATATCTCGTTTGGCCCTCAGTCCTACGGGCTTTTGGCGCGAAGTACTGTACCAAATTACCACATAACCAAATTTGCGGCACTGCAATGTCAACTTTTGTCATTTCGATACCTTACGAAATTTTTACTCTCAAACTGCCAAAATTCTACACTACTAAATTTTTTTACATTAAAGCCTTTATTTTTCCAAAATTAAGAATTCTGTAATGATTTGTCCATATAGTTTCATAAGATGACGCTCTAAAGTGTTTTTATCATGGTTAATCCCGAAAGCAACGATCCCCCTGTAGCTGCTAAGTTACACCTATCCATCCTTTCCGCCGCTAATGATAAACAATCAGCGAGATCCCCCTCCCTCTCCCCGATAGCACCGCCTTTTTCAACCACAGCAAAACCCGAACGTAATGACAGTCGCAACTTTCAGAAATTTATGGCACAATAAGGATAAAGACTTGTTATCTTTTCACAAATGGTTGTTTGCTAAACCAACTGGTCGCTTATAACTTTTCCTTTTAAAGAACACGATAGTGGCCATACTGTAGATTAAGATTGAAGTTCGCCAAAAGATACATGTACGGTACTTGACAATGAGCACGATAAAAAGCAACCACCCATCCCTCCCTTCTATTCCCACGTACTAGTACACTATCCCCCCCCGCCTCATAAGATCTCGAAGACAAATGGAGATGTCACGACCAATGAGGATGAAGGTAGAATTGGTTATTTACTCGAAGTCCACAAGTTTGAGAAGTCCAATTATTTTATTATTTAACCAGTCAGGCAAAATTGTATACTTATTTAGGATAAACGCGTTTATCATCTCTAATAGAGAACTAATCACAATGCAGGATTAGCGTGCAATACTCCATTAGAGCAGTGATACTTGATGATTTAGCAACTGATTCATTTTTTAACAGACAATTATTATGTTGTTGAATTTACAAAACCGAACATCACGAATTATGCTAACTTTAAAAGTAGAACTCAATAAAACACAAATGGTACCTTTTATTTCGTTTGATCAGTTAGTTCACAAGTGAAGAAATTCAGTGTATTTCGTGAAATCTGGTTTTCGTCTAACTTGAACATTGATAAAAATTTCCATTGACTAAATATAGTTCAATAAATTAAAATTCAAATAAATCGATAATCAAAAGAAATATTTAGATACTATTGATAGATAAAAATTTCAATAAATTCCTTAGAGAGTTGTATATACACGTAAATATGATAAGCACAAAACCCAATACAATGCAAAAACAAAAAAAATTATAAAAATCTAAATAACTTGCTCCTACAATGAACAGAAAATTTTTTAGCGGTATCTTAGGGTAGAGGTTTCTAGAAAACAGTTCGCGTTAAAAGTTCAAAACTTTAAGTTTTCGGTAACAAAGAGGTTTTACAAAGGCAAATTGTTTCGCCTTAGTATATGCGTGTACAAAATCTTGCAATAGTTGAGTTAATTTAAATAGAATTTGCGTAAGTCTCTTCTCTCTGATGTTGTCCCAAGACAGTAAGAAAACGGAACAAACGCAAAAGTGCTAAAAATGAAAGCCAATAAGGAAAAAAATGGACTACACAAAACTGTTAGTCTCCTGTATAACATTGCAAACTGTCATGTGCAAATTCGGTGTCATTTTTATAAAAATCAACATTGAAATAAAAGAAAGAAAGGAGGATAGCACTCATAGTTTATTTCAAGATCTCTTCTGAGCAACTAGTGAACTAGTTAGGTGACCAAACGAGTTATCTATCTGGTCTTCTGGGACCAGAAACCTGTAGCAACTTCTGCAAACCAGAACTGTCTCTTCAAATGCTGCTGGAGCTACAGAGAAAGTAAAGATAAAAGGAATTCAAATTTCTCCGATTTAAACTAAAACATAAAACTGTCATTGCATAACTAAAAATAACAATAACAAAAACATTTACATAACGCGTTGAAGTGCTTAAAATTTTATTTCAAAATAGCATGAAAAAAGTTCTGAATTCGAAACCTGTTGAAAAGGTGAAAGGTTCTTTTTTAGTAATTGCCTTAACCGCATGCATTAGAGTGTCAACTTCCTCTGAGAGTTGTAATCACTGGAGTAAAAGTAATCATTGTTTTAATGACGCTCGAGTTATCAACACTTCATCAAACAAAGTTACCTGTAGCGCCGAATACAGATCTCTTCACTTTCTGAGAGCAACAGCGGGAGCAGAAACTGTTACCACAATGGCGGCAATATTGCTTGAAGGAAAAAGAAATTCGTCACAATATTGTTAAGAGTAACTGAGCCAGTCAAAGCTTTCTAAAAACATTACCAAAAATTATTAACTACAAAATCAACAGCAGCAGATTCATGACTGACGGACTAGAAAATCGTTCATTGTCTTATAAAACCAAAAGGGCCTACATGAAATCATAATAACAATTCTCATAAAATTTTTTACACCTTAAAAGCTCACCCGTTTTTTCAAAATTGTTGAGAATGAGACGTTGCAGGATGTACAGTTACCTGAAAGAAATAACTACTATTATAGTCAGTTTAAAGGTAGTGTACTTTAAGATAAATCACATGTATAGACTTCTCACAAACAAACAACTAAAATAACTAAAATATGTAAATCTTTGTAACGTAGTTATAAATACAACAAAATAATGTGCTTGAATACAGGTCATTTTCTATTTTAACACCTTGTCATTAACATAACAGACATAGTATTAAAACTTGTAAATACAGCTGTAGACATTAAAACAAAGACTATTACATGCACTATCATTGTCAACACTATCATTGCAATCACTATCATTGTCAACACTATCATTGCCATCATAATCATTGCCATCACTATCATTGCCATCACTATCATTGCCATCACTATCATTGCCATCACTATCATTGCCAACAAGTAGCATAACTATCAAAACCATGATCATCACCTCTTACCACTATTCATTTTCTTTTGTCTTTTTCTGTAGTCTGAAAACTGAGAAACCATTGAGAACAATCCTAAAAGAGTAGGTATTCAAAGAATTGTTAATATTTTTAGTGCAAAACATAATGCTTTCATGTCTGATTAAAAGTTCATAAAATAATAACACATACTCAAACCCAAAGGAGGCCAAAAATGTTTTGCAGATGGAATGATTAAAAATGCTCCACTCAAGCAAGATCAACCAATGATTTTAAAGTCCTCAAGCTCTTCACTATTTTGGTGATAGCATTTGGTTTCCTCAATGCTGCTAATTCCATTTAAAAAGATTCAAAGCATCATCACTTTCAATACTTTTTATCTCCTATCTTCTTATGCACCAAATCAATAGTTTTTATAGGTCACCCCCTAGACTTTTTTCCCCTTCAAAACTACAGATCTGATTAACAAGGTTATAAATCTCTCTGTAGAGCACATTCAAACACCACCTAGCCAGCTCAATATCGCAAACTCCTCCAGTTCAATATGAAATCCAACCTTTTCCAGAATCTCAGTACTCAAAGTAACTGCTTAAGTAAGCAAATGAAGTATGAAACTTAGGCATATAATTATAGTTACATAAATTTATACTTAACAGTTAAAGCTGTACAAAAACGTCCACCTACTTGTTTTTCCTTTCTGTGGCTTGCCCTAGAAGGGAAAACAACTTGAAATGAATTTTTTGATCCAAAAAAGTTTCTAATAGTACTGGCAAATTAAAACATGAATTCAAAAAACAAACAAACAGACAACTAAAGTTAAAAAAAAACTTACTTATCAATTTACAATACTTTATAATTAACAAAAAATTAACTTGTAGCAACTTCACGAAAATAAAATAAACAAATCACTTTAACCCTTTAAGCCCCAAACACGACAAATGGTGTGTTGGCGAATTCTCCCAACTGAGTTCCATACTTTCTATTTGAGCAGTTTGGGAGAATTTGGCTTTTCAACTTCCACATCTTATTCCACTTGATCAATTCCAAGTTTCTCATTACCAGTTATACTATTTTGTTTAAGTTATGTGAGGAGAAGTTAAACGTTGATAAATTGCCTGGGACTGAAAGGGTTAAACTGTAAACAGTACATTATCAGTAAGTTTTTCTTTTAGTTCAAGGCATCATTAACTCTTGCTGATTTGGTGCATCTAATAATGTTTTAGGAAACTCAAATAACAAGATGGTGGTGATGATAATGAAAACAATGATGGTGTTGATGATGACAACACTGATGATGATGGTGATGTGATGATGATGATGATGATGATCCAACTCACCAATGGGTCATCTGGATCTGAGCCATCTATTTCACAACTGTCAGAGAATTCTGTCTCTGCATCGTACTGTTGATTGGAGGTGATTAACAAAATAAATGTTTGAATAAATACTCTTTAAGAATCTGTGCAACTATATTAAATATTCTGAACTTTGAGCCCATGTGGTAATCCTCATATGCCCTGCATTCTTCTATCCACCATGTCATAAATTTTTGATTTTCTCTTCACAACATTTCGGCAACTTTAGTGTCCTTGTCAGGTGAGCCTTGCATACTCTGAATAATACCCCACTGAATTCTATTGCCTGTGGTATTCACTCAAATGATGCCTACTACTGTAAGTCAAGTAAGTGCATGAGAACAATGGAAACAAAAAGTTTTAAAAGTCAAGATAAAAAATAAATCTCTAAAAAGTACATTAAGCACATTTTTAGCAAGTTGATAGCAAATAAATTTATAAGCAGTGTTTTAAGGAGCATAGAGGTTACATTTGTAAAAGCCTAAAATATGAGGCTTTTAACTGTTAATTAAAGTAGCATTCATAGGTTGCAATATAACTATAGCATGTACACATGTACAGTTTTAAATTTGCAGCCATTTATTATCAAATGTAAATGCACCGTTACTAAATATTAAATATGAACTGTTTCTTGTTTCAGATGAATCAACTAATTACTAATCTCACCCATTCTTCACCATTTTCTTTAATACTGCAATAACTGCTGTCATCAGTCCTATTTGACCCTACAGAGCTGTATCTTTTCTTCTCCTTCTTGATGAAAGCTACTTGCAACAGCTTCTTGGCTTTCTCTGTAGTTTCAGTAAAAATCCATCTACAAACTTGTATCATCAGCAAAATTTATTATTGGGGAGTGCATATAATTTATACCAGGTCTATCCGAGGTACTAATTTCTAACACATAATATTTTTGATGTTAACATTCACTTTTAAATATTGTTATTAATTTTTGGTCAATTTAGGTTTTAAACTTAACATCAAAGGCCAATCTACATCATACAGAAAATTTATCGCTGTCAAAATTTACCATAGAGAAATTAATACGACCAGCATAAAATTCATGCACAATAATTATAATCCAAATATGTCCCTAAAATCACCATGTTTTAAAAGACTGCTTCATGAAACTTTGACCATTTTAATAATAAGTCAATATCTAAACTGTCAAACTTACAATCATTAAATCCTTCATTTATGGTAAAAACTACAGTCACCATAAGTGCCATGATTAGGTTGGTTGACAAACAGACAGTCAATAGAGCAGCCATGATTAGCACTCCTAGAAACCTGTAAAGGATGGCAAGATGAAATAACTAAAGATAGTAAAATGGATCAAGAAAAAATACCATAAATCAAAAAGTGTACATATTATTTGACACAATAAGGATGAACCAAGGGCTTGGAGGATATCTTTGAGTTTTTGGATAAAACCAAGACAGAATTTGTTTTATGAATCATACTTTTGTCTTCTACTGTACATGTAGTGACCATAAAATTATCCTCATCACTTTGCTTCTCAAAAATTCAGATAAATCATTTAAAAATAGAAAATAAATAAACAATAATTTGAGTCTTTCTATATATTCAATTTATTGACAAAGTTAAACAATATTTGTTTAGTTTACTGACTCACATTCCTGAGCTTCTATAATCTTCCCACTTGAACAACCTATAATATAACAATTAACCAATGAAATTTAGTATTATAACAACCCACTTTTATGTCACAAAGTAATGGGTAACCTTTCTTGAGAGGCCTTGAGGCAACTTTTCATCATCATCATCATCATATCCATTAACGTCACTGATCCACTGATTCGCGGGTGTGATGTTGCATGGTTTTTGTTTTGCTCCTCCACAAGGCACGATTTTCTGCGTCCTCCACTCTCAGGCCGGAGAGCTTGAGG
>JAOEHV020162767.1:0-13907 GCA_025447995.2 Isaurus tuberculatus | reverse complement strand
CCCATCCCCCCTTCCTCCCCCCAATCTTCAGCACTCGATCTCACTTGCAGGCTTTTACTGGTAGTCCCCCGATAGAGAGTCGAGAGACTGGGCTAAGGGTGTAATCTCTTTATCTTCATCATAACTGTAAGTGTGTTGCTTAATTCAAATCAAACATTTAAAAAAACAGATGCAAGGACAAGGATAAAAAAACAAGGAAAATTTACCGTTTTAAATTTGTTTCATCTTCATCAACATTATCCTTGCGATCGTCAGAAAGCTGCGAAATTAGTAAGAACATTAAAAACTATAAGTATATATTTTTCTTGTAGAGAAAAGATCTGTTTCAACTTTTTGTCTCATTGCCATAAAGCCCCAGTTTCTAATAAAGTTACAAAAATTCTAAATTTGCAAAATAATGTTTCCTTGATAATGCGGGAACCTGAATATCTTAAATAATATTCCTACGGTGTATTGAGGGTTTTCGAAATATTAATAATGTTAATGGCTCACCAACCAAATATTCGGCATTTTCAAAACATCAATTTCTTCTTAGAAACTGCAGGGGCTTCATTAATCTTTATTGGTATGATATGACAGCTCGCAGGTACCCAATTGCTATTCTTTGCCGGCTATAGTCAGTTTAAGTTGGATTACAAATGTTTGTTTTTGTTATATACATATATTGTAGTTTAGGCGGGCAAACTTTGCAGACGTCAGTGTTTAAAATCTGCTTTAGTATCTTACATATTTAAATAAGAATTGAGCTTAACCATTGAAAATGAAAGATTGTCTAACAAACAAAGTTATGAAACGTTTGAGATTATAAACAATATATAAGAAAATATCACGCAGTGTTTAAAAATCTTATAAATCCTTGTTAAAAAACAGCTAATGAGCTATACATTACATATACGGAAATTTAAAGGATTGAAAGGACCTTAGAATCAAAACGTGAGAAGATATATTGTTGTATAAAACCAAATTGTGACTATTGCGGAACATATACGGAAATTTAAAGGATTGCAAGGACCTTAGAATCAAGACGTGAGAAGATATATTGTTCTATAAAACCAAATTGTGACTATTGCGGAACATATACGGAAATTTAAAGGATTGCAAGGACCTTAGAATCAAGACGTGAGAAGATAAATTATACACCTATCATCGGCCATCCCCTGGGGAGAGGGGGACCCCGGGCGAGGGTGGGGACTTTGTGAAAACCCTGCTAAAAGCTGTTATTTTTCCCCTCTTAATTTGGGACCACTTGGCTAAAAGCTGTCAACTTCCCCCTCCTGTATCATGGGGACCACTTGGCTGGAAACTGCTAATTTATTTTGCGTCCGTCATATAGTGTACTCCAACAAATTCCCTTCTTCTTCCCAGCGATGATTGGAAAAAACTTTCTAATTTTCCCCGCCTATATGGGGACATCATCACTCAATGCCCCGGATAAGTCCCCACATTGTTTTGTATTTGCCCGGGGTCCCTCCCCCAGGGGATGGCCGATGATAGGTGCATTACAGACATGGACGATAAACTCACCATGCTAGGAACCGGACCTGGTGAACCTTGAGACGTATTTTTAACTGATGGTAACCATTTCTGTAAAGCAATATGGCAATACTGTTATCAACACAATGTCACTCTTTAGTTTTATCTCACTCAATGTACACAGTAACAAAACAGAAAAGTTTTATATAATGAAAATTTCAATAATTTGTTGAAGGATTGATAGGTTTTGAAGGACTATTTTTACACGAGTAATATAGTAATCTTTTTTCGTAAGAAACGGCTTAAATAAACAGAAGCCCCATAATTTACAGTAATTCACTTTATCTGAACCGCAATAGTCACAATTTGGTTTTATACAACAATAGCCCAGAATAATTTCATAATTTGCATAATTATAATGTGCATAAGAATAATTAATATTGAATAATATATATTGAACGAGTAAAGGTTGATTACATAAACTTATCTAATGACGGTAACACATAACAGTGAGTACTGACAAACCTGTTGCTCTCTTAAGTTATAAACAGTTATGAAATTAGTATCTAAAATTTATAAACTAAGATTACACTAAAACTTTTTATAAAAGGTCATACAAGCGAAATTCTAACTAAAGTTTATGTGAAAATTCTTAAAATTAGAATTAAAGTAAATAAAAATTCTTAAGTTAAATTTAATTAAAATTAAACTACGGCTTTTTACAAAAAGTCATACAATTTAATATTCTAACTAAAACTTGTGTTAAAATTTTAAAAATAAGTTGACATTTGACTTCAAGTGTTTTGATAACGCTACTTTATAAGACATAATTGTTTCTTTCTTTGGTATACAATTCCATAGCTTTATGCCACTTATTTGGAAAGTCCTACATCCTTCTGTGTCTCTATCATAGCGTGGACATACTAAATTATAATTAACATACCGGCCAACCGTATTATCCGTTAACAATGATAGATGCATAATTTAAAACACATAACAGATCTTCCAGATTTCATAGTTTCAAATACATGAAACGCTCAAAATAACAATTCCTATAAAAAGTACCTCAAGAAGGTGAAGACGAATCTTTGAAACGTTGCTGTTGTTTATCTGAGCGATTTCATCTGTGGCTCTGTGGATATCTACGAAGAAAATGATCCCCAATATAGCCGATCGAGACAGTTACATTGGAAAGAGTGATATGTCCAAACACCCAGCGATAATTCAAAACTGATTTATTGAATATTCCAACTCGAAAAACTTGATTAAAAATTGCCTTGGCTATATTTAGATAGTACTAATACTTAGTATATATTTTTTTCTCATAACTGACAATCAGAAAATAAACAGCCCAAGTGCTAGCTATAAGATCTCAGATATTGAGTATACTATTTAGCTTACAATGTACTTTACTATGGTCAACAATAACACAGAAACAATTATTTCTATGGCAAACTATAACACATACTAGCGGCACTGCTGTTGGTATTGGTATTGATGATACTAAACTACAATATAGTTTACACTGCACTTTATTATGGTTAACTATCTTGTGTTAGCCACAAGATCTATGGTATTGAGAACATTAAATACTTCATGTGGCGTGGTTGGCGCAGGTGGTAATATCTCTGCCTTCCAACCATAAGGTCCCAGGTTCGATTCCTCGGCTCTACCGAAAATTGAACATTTGTGTGACCTTCTTTTCCGCTAAAGCTTACTCAGCTTTCCATCCTTACGAGGTCGGTAAATGAGTACCAGCTTCGGCTGGGAGCTAACCTGCGATGGATTAGTGTCCCGTCCAGGGGGAGTTAAAGACTCTCATCCGCTTAACACTACAGAAACCAGAATAAGCGCCGGCTCCACGGGCCACTAGGCTCGTTAAAGGATTTACATATACTTTAAACTGCACTTTACTAAGGCTAACTGTAACATACATACCAGCAGCGCTACTGTTAGCCACAAGATCTCTGACTCCATATTTCTCATATAATTTGCAGATGAGTTTAGCCGGTTGTGTGACTAGCGCCACTTCAGATGGTTCAGCTATCGCATACTTATGAAGCACGTACTCTGTTGCTACACCTCGAGATAACTTCAACAAGGACGTGTAGGAAGAGCTTGCCTTTTCAGAATCCTGCAGTAATGGCAAACACAAAAGGACTTTCCTATAACGTGATATCTTAATAAATATCGTGAGGCCCCCTCTCTTGAGCTACAAGTTTCGAGTAATTTACCCTGCCAACTACCACTACAAGGTCAAAAGAAAAGGCGAATTGTATCTCAACGTATTTTATTGTTACTGCTGCGTGGTTGGCGCAGTTGGTAAAATCTCTGCCTTCCAACCACTAGGTCCCAGGTTCGATTGCGCGGCTCTGCCAAAATTTTAACATTTGTGTGACCTTACCGCCAAAGCTTACTCAGCTTTCCATCCTTACGAGGTCGGTAAATGAGTACCAGTTTCAGCTGGGAGCGAAACTGCGATGGATAAGTGTCCCTTCCAGGGGGAGTCAAGGACTCCCACCTGCTTAACACTACAGAAACCGGAGATAAGTGCCGGCTCCGATGGGCCACTATGCTCGTATAAGAATTTAGCTTTTAAAAATATAACCATCTGTCAGCTTTTGAATAGTGTTTGTCATAACACCTATAAAACACAGACGGTCTTAGTGCTCATTTTAATGGCAGCAAGTATTTAAAGCTAACACGCATGTTCTATCTATACTTGACTGTGATGGAACAGCTTTCAATGGCTGCTATTTTTCAGGCTAGCCATTGTTAATGGTAGATTGAAGGGTCGGTGCTAGCTACCAACGTGGCCTTAGTGCCCTTATTGGTGGATGAAAGTACTTAGTTCTAGTATGCATGCATATGCTGCTTTTCCATTCATATCGCACAAGCACTATGCTTTTATTATGCAAAAAACACGCCATAAGTCGTTATTTGAACTGTTTAACGTTTCAGACTTTCATAATATATTTACGTCTTTAGCTGCATGTCAATAAGTTACAAATAAGACTCCTCTCTCTAATAAGCTCCAATTTTGAAACTATTATTGCTTCGAAGTAATAACGCTTTAAAAGCCATTGTTTGACAGTTTCACCACGGGATCGAAAAACGTGGGCAATTTGATAAGGAACTTTTTAAATATCCATTGTACTTACTATACCAGAAGTGCAATTTGATTTCCATTCATTCGCAAGACTGACGCAAGTCTGCAGCACTGTAATCTTTTCTTCACCTGAGATCAGTTGTTACCACAATTAGTACCACATTCATTACCAACACTATAACTTAGTGCTACAACTTCTTACACTGATGACTGATGGTGAATCTCAAGGGATATCAAAAGGTCAGTCACCGACAAATGTCTTTCTTTGAACAAATTTAACTCCGATGATCAACAACGCAAAGTACTCAGACTCTTTGGTTCAAACCATTTAGTCTTACAGTCGTCTATGTGGCCAAGGTTTGAATTCACAACCCTTGAGTATCAAGTCATAGCAGCTTGCGCTTGAGCAATACCAAGAAAAAACTTTGTACCCACGCAAATGTCAAAAAGAGTAGGGTATTGATCCCGGTGTTGTGGTCCGTCTCTTCTTCTGAGGGCATTTCTTGATGATAATATATGTGAGCCGCTCTAGCGGACTATCTAAGACCCTCAACTGTCAAACCCTGTAATCACTTGTGAAGCGCTTAGAACAGCGATGGATAAGCGCTATAAAACTGTTCTAATTTTTTTTTTTTTTACACATTAACCAGCTTTTAAGCATGATTCCGTTATTTTGATATAATAGCTTGTTTTGAAGCTGAAACAAAATAAAAGTGTACGGTTACCTAATGGGAGCTGTTGTGCAATCCAATTAGCTGCAGCAGTGGCCATTTCTTTGCTTTTTATGTCATACAGGATGGTTTTAGCTTTCTCAAATTCAAAAGCTTTCACTTTTTCAGCGGCTGCCTTGTCCTCGTCAGACTGTCTTCTACCCGACACTGCAGCACGTTGAACTGAAGCAGGTGACGACTCAAACATGTTTTTAATTGCAGTCAGGTAAAGCTTGTCACTGGATAACTGGAAACCAAATCATCATAAACAATTATTAGTTTTTTCACGAGTAATAAAACGAGGTACAAAGTTTGTTATGACCAATTCACATTTGGAATAACAATCAATATTTGAAGGCGAAGCGTATATGGATCGCTTGAAAAGACTTGTCACCTCGCGGGTAGAAAATCTGATAGTAAACCTCACCCCTTGGGTTGGGAGACTTGAATGTACCAAGGAAAAACACGCTAACTTTGGCTTTTAAAGAACGAGGAACACTGCAACTTTTATGCAGCTGGCTATTCTGGTTTTCATGTTTCATTTAGTTATGTATATGAAACAGTCCCGTTAAATGAAAATTTAGTAACTGACATTAGAAGGTCCATAAGAATTATCAATTAGTAATGCTTTATTTTGATGCAATAGGGAAAAACTCTGGTCCATCTCCATTTCTTTATAACTTTATTTACAGTCATAAAAGCTGTGTGTGAATTTCTCATATTCAAAAAGATAATAATAATAATAATAATAATAATAATAATAATAAATGAATTACACCCTGCTGAATTGAAATGGTATACTGAAAGGTGGGAAAACGGAAAAGTGATCGAAAGCAACGGTAAGAAGTTATATTGGAATTGGGAGCATCGAATGCGAACGAACACCAGGGAAAAGAGACCAGATCTTACGTTTGAAGATCCAACCAAGAAAACGATATTGTTAGTCGATATGGCGTGTCCGATTGAGTCTAATAAGGAGACCAAACGTATGAACAAGATCATAAAATACCGACAACTATGTTTCGAACTACGTGAACGAAGAGAAGGTTTTACGGTTAATGTAGTACCAACGATTATTGGATGTTTAGGAGGAGGAATTAAGGAACTGAAAGAAAGTTTGAAACGTATTTTCGAGAACGATAATGATAATGAACTTGAATCTCTTGCTCCAGAAATGCAAAAGACTGTGCTCTGGGAAAGCGAGTCCCTAATGAGAAAAGTATTATCTGGTCTGTTGACATGAGGATGTGTCTTCTATTTAACTAACAAATTCTGGTAGTTAAAATTTTCCCCAATCTCATCTCTTATAATTTTTGAGCTTATACCAAATTGAAATTAGATTAATAAGGTTTATCTTTCCTTAAAGTTTAAGTTTTCTTTTTGTATTAAATGGCAAGTGTCGAGATATGCTACAATGTCCTGACACATCTGAGATTTGATATCTTTACATTTTGAAATCTTTTGATCGTTTAAGCTTAAATTTTTGTGATAAGAAGGGGGAGATACTTAGGCCTTTTATATGACGATGTCCTATTTTATGATCTAGATTTTCTATTATATAGAGTTTATTTTGTGAAATAGGATAGAGTGTATATGTGGTTAATTAAAGAGATAATAATAATAACTGTGTGATACAGTCCATGTGTCAAAACCCAATATAGTGACCTTGCTCGCCATATGAGTTCTCGAGGCTCAGTGGTAGAGCGTCCGACTAGTGTACAGAAGGTCATGGGTTCGATTCCCATCTGGAGCTCAGATTTTTTGTCTAAGTTCTTTTTTTCCGCATGTTTATATATGTTATTTATCAAATAAGCGTTCTATTATATTATTAATATTAATAATAATAATGGTAATGATAATAATAATAAAGATCTTTATTAAAATAGATACTTACAAACAAACGTGTAGGTTTACAAATACAAAACAATTAATTGTAGAATTCCTATGTAAAATCAAAAAGAACACCGAACGCTGCCTTTTTACAACTGGTAATATCAAAATGTGCCGGCCCCTCATGCGAAGTATCCGCGTTTTCGTTTTAGGAAGGATATCATTCATGCTGTGATTTTCAATGGAAACAACCTTTTTCCACAATGCCATGTCACTTTCCTTTATAACTTCTGAAAAAGGTTAAAACTTGCTTATAAAACCATACTTCTGTGCATGTCTACAAAATTTGTCAATTTGTGCGAGATATTTGCACTCATAGGCACCTGCCCACACTTCAATGGCATACAAAAAAAAAGATCAAAATTTACGTAGGTCGAAAGGCTTGTGCCGTCTCCTCAAAGATTTAAGATAGTATTAATTACTCACCTTGAGTAGCTTAGCTAATCCAAGAAGCCGAGGCACTGTTTCCTCAGTGAGTTCTGGGGCTGAATGGCAAATATACAGTGAATTGATATTACTTTACTATGCAATCTTATGTTTCAGGGCCTAACATAAACGGTGGCCAGATGACCCCAAGACATTTTTTTCCCTTTCGAGCCAGTACGGATCAAGGACTTTTAAAAATTGGTGGCCCGATGGGGCCAGCAACTTTTTTGAAAAGTCAGTTTGTAAGATCTTTCATTCAGAAAAAACCTGTCCTTTGTGTGAAAGTTGTCTATTTTAATGCGTGTGTTTGGGTTTTGTACGCGTTTTGATGTTTTGCATTTAAAAATGTTGAGCAAACTCAAAGCGCCTGAAAGTTGGCAAAAACCAGGAAAAAGGAGGACCAGTACAAATTTTGTTTTGCCATTAAATTTCCAGTTTTACTGGCCCGATGGGCCAGTAACTAAATATGCTTATTATATGGCTAGATAGTTTCCTGCAATCTGATTGGCTGCTGGGAGGGCGAGATTTCGATGCAATGACCGGTCATTATGAGATATTTTTTAATTTTTTTTTACGTTTATTTTTGACTGTTCATTTTTGAAGAAATCATTTTCCTTGTTGCTGTCCACTTCTGAAACACGTTTATCCAATAATTTGTACTTTTTCTAGTATTTCGTTTTCACTAGAAAACAATAAATCTATATTTCCGTTTTCATCAACTTCGGCAAACCGCGAAGCCATTGTTGCAAAAACAACATATTTCGTAAACCAGCGACCAATCAGCGCCAAGTAATTTTGCCCTCAATTAAAGAAAAAAGCCCTCCCTCGTGAGCCAATCAGCACCGAGTAATTTTGCCCTCTATGCTATAAAAACATAAACTCGTTAAGACTAAGCAAACACGACAAAAAACAAACAAACAAACTATATAAAAGTAAGACTAAGATCATCAGTGTTGAAGGGTAGTGCATCTCCAACATCTTGAGCAATTTTAAGGATCTTTTGGTAGGATTGTACGCAAAAATCGACTGATCCTACAAACTTCAAAGTGTACTTCTTTGCAATTTTCTGAGGTGATTTATAGCTACAGTTCTGATAAAACCTATACTAGTACAAACCACTAACCTATTATTTTCCAAGGATCACCATATAATAATGGATGATAAGGAAGTCGTCGCTTTGAACGAGAAGAAAGAGGAATCTCTTCTAATTCTAGTGCAATCTGCCGGTTAAATTAAATAATGTTAAAGATGATATAATTTTTTAAATTAAATTATTAGTTTCTAATAAATTGTGTTTTTCTTACGTAAGTAAATTGTAATTATTATAATAAACGCATATACTGTACCTTATCCTTTTCAACACTCCTTCCATGGCAGGAGAAGGTTTTCTCATAGTGTCCAGGTGGGGCGTGGCGGTCATAATGAACTAAGTAATTGATCAACTGGATACCCTATGTAGATAACTTTGCAATATGAGAAGTAATCGAACAAATTTAGCTTGCATGATTTATTACTATCAAGAATTTTGAACACTTTTGGAGATTTGACGGGAGGCATAAAAGTAAACGCAGTCGCGAAACAACCTGATAGCACAAGCATGCATGCGAACCGGCCAAGGCTCGCATGAGATCTTACCAAGTTAAGCACTCGTGAGTGCGTATAATTCGTTGCAAACCACAAAGTGGACAATATATAGTTTTTCTAAATTTAAATTTTAGTTGTTTTCTAGGTTTGAACACACAATAGTATAAAACCTGTATAAAAAATAATGACAACATTGAAGATGAATGGACTACGTGTCAATAGCCAATGAAGCTGAAGGTCGTTATTGAATATGCTAAACCCTTTTATGAGCCTAGTGGCCCAAGGGGCCGACGCTTATCTCCGGTTTCTGTAGTGTTAAGCGGATGAAAGTCATTGACTTCCCCAGAACGGGACACTAATCCATCGCAGGTTAGCTCTCAGCCGAAGCTGGTACTCATTTACCGACCTCCTATGGATGGAAAGTTGAGGAAGCTTTAGCGAAAAAGGTCATACAAATGTTCAATTTTCGTCAGAACCGAGGAACCGAACCTGGGACCTTGTGGTTGGAAGGCAGAGATCTTACGAACTGCGCCAACCACGCCGCCATTATTGAATAGTTTTTATAAAAACTATTGATGTGAGAGAGCGAGTTAGTAAAACACGTGTTTGCTCAACACTAGAATGAAACAGTAAATCATCACCGCGAGTGGAGTAGGAAGCTGACGTTTCAGTTGCGCTGACGAAGGGCAAACGATTGAAACGTCAGCTTCTTTTTCTTCTCACGGCGATGATTTACCATTTCAACCCAGTTTTGATCAAACACGAGTTTTACCCGCTGAAGTTCGGTTGGGCTATCTACTCGAAGCTAATGAGGCCGAGAAGTCCAGTTATTTTGCTATCACTTAAAAAGTCAAAGAAAATTGCATTAAAGTACACATGAAATAAAAACATTTTTTGTATAAATTGCTGATTTATATTCTTATTATTCAACTTGACTGATTTTAAATGAGCGAAAACTCGTTTATATGTTATTTTCCAAGGTTTGAAAGTTCAAAATCTGTGCTTTGTTGTGTCTCCGCTCGGCCAAAAGCTCATTATTCACCGGATATGACGTAGCCAGTGGTTCCAAACGTTTTACTGTTATGAGAAACAAAAAGAAAAAGACAGGCGAGGCCAAAATGTTTGAAATTCTTTCATTGAAATAATTGCAAGGTCCAAGAAAGTGAAGAAAGAAACAAAACAATGCCACTTTCGAACCACCGGGTGCGTCATCAGACCCCAATTCATCACCAGTCTCCGGAGACATCATTTAGGGCTTTTTAGCAACTTTGAGGGGTAAAAAAACGAATTTTCAACCTATTTACTTATTTTTATTATGCATTTTGGAATTAGGGTGTTTCGAACTAGCAATTTGTGCAAAAAAAAAAATTATTTCATATGCACTTTAACAAAAGTTAAGAAATACTTATTCAACTTATCTTTAATTGGGGAAAATACGCGCATTTTCCACTGCTTGCGGACAATTGATAGTAGACCAATAGTAGCGAAGCCAAAAAGAACACAGGATTGACAATAGTCCATTAATAGAGTGAAACTAAAATTCTCACTTTTTTTGAAAAGTTAGACCAAGATAAAGTTATGTTCAAGTATCATATGCAAGTCGAACCTTATCTACAGCAGTCTTGTCTCCTTCTGACAAATCGTTAATGTGTTCTAGTATGAAGCGAATTCGATCATAATCATAAGGGTCCACCTGGAAAACAATGAAAATATAGGTTATCACACGAGTTAGAGAAGCCAGTAAACCTTTCCTTCAGTTATGAGAAGAACTGCGTTAGATCAGATTTTTGAGGGAAAACAACAGTCCGTAAGCACAGTACAGCTTTCCCGTAAAAGAAATACCTTTTGATCATTCTACTCCAGGTCAACCAGCTAAACAAACTATAAAGTTCGTTCAGTCATTAATTTTTTTCCATTAATTTAAAATAAATGTCTTAGATTATTTGCCTTCCTTGGTTAGTACTTAAGATGATCCAACGGGATAGTAATAATAACAACATCAATCATAACAGTAATAATAATAATCATTATTTACCGAGGATATATCCTAACAATGGCCAACAATGATTTTAGGGAAAACACTGATAACTTCTGGCCCTCCATATTAGAGACAGTAAAAGAGAACAGTATATGAAGGCGAAATGAAGAGAGCTAAACCAAAAGGAGAATGAGAAAAATACCTGGGTAACAACCTCAAGTAAAAGAGGTAGTAAATCATCGATGGCAGTGAAACTGCTTATAACTTTTGTTAATTTCTCATAAGCAAACGTTTCCGGGTTATCGGTGTCTTCTCGTGTTTGTCGATCGTACGAGGAAGGAACGTCTGATGGTAGCAGCTGGAACTTGAGGTACATCAGAAGGGCTTTGTCTTCATCAATCTTGAAAGATCTAATGTCAGAAAGAAGACCTTGTGTAAAAATTTCCAAAACTTTCTAGAGCCCTGTGGCTCAAACTTCATGAACCCCAAAAGACTTACTAGAAATGTTATGAGCCCTGAATATAAAAGCAAATCTGGGGGATGGGGCTTAAAAAAACATTTCTTCCCAATGGTGGAAAACTTAATAGGGTTGAGGAGTTTAAATGTAAACATAAGTCAATAAAATTTCTATTTTCAATTCAGTTTTAAAGTAAGTAGGGGCTAGTTCAATTCACTGAGTAATTTTAACTAAAGGAAAATCGTAGAAAGG
Source organism: Isaurus tuberculatus (assembly GCA_025447995.2). NCBI lineage: Eukaryota > Metazoa > Cnidaria > Anthozoa > Zoantharia > Zoanthidae > Isaurus > Isaurus tuberculatus. The sequence continues at coordinate 2,028 of JAOEHV020162767.1, read as the reverse complement.
TGTTTAAGATCGGAGACTATTGAATGGGCTGGAAATTTCAACAGAATTTAACCGAAATTTCTGTTCAATACTTAACATATATGGGGGATTTCACTAAAAGTTTTAAAACAGGATATTTATTCTTTTGCATTTGGGAAATTCCATGACATTTCAAAACCAATTTTAAAAATAACGTTTAAACGTTTCCTAAAACCATGTTTTGGTAAATTTATAGTACGTAGAAAATGTAGCTAAATTTTCATTTTTCCAGAGAATACACTGAGTCTAGCGGTTTATCGGTCAAAATTTCCGGAATTAAAGTATTATAGGATTATTCTGCAATAGTTGAGTGATATTAAAAATTAACAAAACTTGCTAACGTAGGCAAAACGTAGGGAGCCTTTTTTATTTCATGCGGTATGTAAAGTAAGGTGTGTTAACAATTTTACCTGCAGAATTCAGTAATGAGGTCTAAATCCACGTCAGGGTGTCTGATAAGTTTTTTCAGAAGCTTCAACTTATCTTGTTCATCAAGCTTGAATACGGCATCTTTAAACTGAACCTAGAAACAAGAAACCATCACATTCCATTCAGGAACACACTCTCTGACTTATCCGCTTTCATCTAACACTATATTTTAAAAACAGTGCTGACTTAAAATGTGTTGAAATGCAACAAAGGCTGTGAGAGCATAATGGTATTTTTCTTTCTCTGTGATTATTTTTGATCCTAGAGCTTTCACATTGTGCCTTTCACATTTCAACCTTAAAGGGTCATTCAGTCTTCGGGCCTCGCACACGGGTGGAGATTGGTTGGTTAGAATCTGGTTCAAAGGGTGTTTCTACCTCAATAAAAATGACTTTTACGCCAAAAGCTGTCCCGTTGATCGACTGAAAACGAATATCTGCCTAGGGAGCAAGTAAAATACTTTGTAAGTAACGATATTAAAGTAGTAAAGATCAATTAACTGCTTTTAAGATTTCTTCAAATATGAACTTTTTTTTCACTGTACCTTTAATTTCCTAAGTTTTACTCCCCATGCAGCATTGGTAGCGATGGATTTGCACGACTCCAACACGTCAGCCTCGTCACACAAGAGAGAAAAGTCGATACCCACTTTTGAAAAAGCCTGCATATGAAAACAATAAGATGATGCATTGCTAAAAAGAAGTCTTTCAAACTAAAGCTTCAACAGTTACCACTTTACTATGAAGAAAACTGTGAGTAAATCTCAGATGTATATAATGAATTCTACATTTATTTAGCCTTACAGAATTTTCGTTGTTTAAAATTCATTTACCAATATTTTCAGATGACTTTGTCCCAAGAAGTGTGTTCCACACGATTCCAGTTTTTTCAATGCCAGCTGCTTAGGAGTGGAGCATACATATCCCAGACCGAGATCGTGATCAACAGAACAAAAGTTGAACACCTGCAGGCATTGAGAATACAATTATTTTTACATATAAAAATACGTGAAGCGAAAACTTTTTACTGATAGATGGGTTCTTGAAATATTTCTGGAAATCAAAGAAATTACTTTTCAGAACGTTTTCATTCATATTCACTACACAAGAGCAACTAAAGGACAAAACCTCGCTCTTTATTGCTACTAGACTGTGCAATAGCAAAAACGATAGATATATTAAATATACTATATACTATATATACTAAATAGTCATTCACAGGTTTTCAAAAAAACATTTGGTATTTTCGATCTTCGAATTCCGGTTTTATCAGTCTTAAAAAATGACAGAATAGAAGAATAAAGTCGGACTGGTTTTCTGGAATTCATGCTAGAAACTAACACATAAGGCAGTGACAGACTGGAAAGTCAGGTTGACCTAGTGGTAATCACCCACGCCTCCCACCACTACGGACCCGAGTTCGAATCCTGGGGTTCGCAAACTGAGATTTGTCGACCTCAATCTGACTCCGAGGGCTTTTCTCCGGGGTCTCCGGTTTTCCTCCTTCCTTAGAATCGACTTTCACGCCAAAATCTGTGCCGTCGACCGCTTAAACATTAGCCTCTGGCTAGGGAGATTGGGC
>JAOEHV020162665.1:0-13908 GCA_025447995.2 Isaurus tuberculatus | reverse complement strand
TTCACATTAGACGCACAAATCGTCATACGATTTGTCCGTCCAGACGACTTGTTCGTCTTCTAGTGTGAAAACGGCCAGTCAGAATGTTCGAGTGCCTGCAACTTCTGTGGCTCTGGCTTCTCATGTGCGCCGAGATTTGGTTGATTCCACTCAGATTCAAAGGATCGCTCTCTGCTTTTAATGATTTTCCTCCCACAACAAAATCAGCCTATGTACATGAAGATCCAAAATAGTAGTATGGACTTTAGTCATATAGTTTAATAAATCAAGACATAAATAAAGTTTTTATTCTTTTTATTGAAATTTTTACTTTTGCGGGTTCAATCTAAAGTGAATCTTTGGCAACATTTTCCATCTCCTGATCTTTTCGCGATTCGTTTCCTAAATGGCCCTCCTTGTCGGAGATAATCTTTGTCCCTTGTCGTCGTCTTGAATTTTGAGACCCAACCAGTCGCCAAGATTGAAAAGACTAAAAAATTTGGTTTTATCGTAATTTAATATGGAGTAGGAGAGCAACTTTCTGGAGAGCTGAATTTGGTTGTACACCTACTTTGCCTTGGGTATTGTTTGAAATGTTTGACCCTCTATACCCCTCCCACTTTTTACATTTTCCGTCGCCTCTGAAGTTTTTATAGTGATCATAAATGCATCAATCATTTTCGCTTCTTTTCAGAACAACTGGTATTAAACAATAGTTATTGAATAAGTTTGAAAAAAACTCTTTAAGAGGCTCGGCGAGTAGGTCAAAACCTGATTTATTCAACTCTACGTTGAAATATTTAATCATCACCGTAAAAGAGTAGAAAGTTAACGTTTCTAGCGTCCACCCGTCGTCATAGCAACACACGTGGGACTAACGTTCGAAACGTCAGTTTTCTACTCTTGTACGGCGATGATTAAATATTTCAACGTAAAGTTGAATAAATCACGTACATTAACTCAAACAATACTGAATTTTAAAATGAAGTTGATTAGTTTTAAAACTTGAATTTAAAATACAAAACACGTACTTGAGACATACATTTTGAAAGGTTGTTGATAAATAAGTTTTGAAATTTTCTTGCATTTGAATACAGTAGCTGTTAGTTGAAAATACTTTTGGGCGTTTTTCTTGTCGTTACCAACATTTTCATTGGAGAGTATTCTTTTTTGTTTCACATTTGGCCAAGTTATACAATAGCTCTAAGTCTAAGGTAAGAATTTTAAAATTCTCTTGACACATCTTTTGCCCGTCCGGGAAACTGGCTCTAGTTTACGCCCGTAAGATGACAGCAGTGAAAAAGAAGAAAAAAAAATTAATTCATAAGACCCCACCGTATAATTTTAGCAAAACTGAGTTTTTGTTCCATCGATTTATTGCTAGGCTCGTGCCAAAAACGCCATAACCTAGATCTATAAATCTAAATCTAAATGGAATACTTTGCAAACTCCCTCTCGGGGATAAGGGCAAAGGGTTCAGGCAGAGTATATCAGCCATGATAGTAGTGGCTTTTGCTAATTAGATCAAGCAGGTTTGAATTGTTAAGTTCAGATTTGAAGATATTCAGAGACTGGCAGGTACGGACAGACTGAGGTAGAGAGTTCCATTCAGGCACGGTACGGGGAAAGAAGGAGAATCTGTAACAGTCTTTATTGGGCCAGAGGTTCTGATAGGTCAGCGGTGAGGATCGTCGGGTTTGGGTATTGACTTACTTTAATAGTGTGGCGTTGAGGTTGATGTCCACAGAGTTATGCACAATTTTAAACATTAGGGTCAGACGTGCTGCTTCCATCCTAGATTATATTAAGCTCATAACTATTGATTTATCAAAACTGAAATTATTTTGATCATGTACTGACCAAATAACATGTGATCATAATTGAATCTTTAATCCAAGATATTTTATGTTGCTAAAGTATAAACAAACCCTTGAAATTCAGAAAAATGCCAAAATGCTAAAGAAGTAATTTAAAATTCTATACCCATCTTTGAGTGACGTAGTCTTGACAACCCAATAAGGACAGTCAAATATATTTCAAAGTAATACGCCCTTTTAGCAGTCTTAAGTTTTCTTATTTTTATTGAAGATCTCTCAATAATTAACAAAAATATAAAAATTATAACAAAAAATTGAACAACTTTAAAAAGGAAGTAGTACTATTAGTTTAGTATGATGCAACAATGTGATAATTAATTTTAGGTTATACGTACGATTATCATATCATATTTGTTGTCTCATTGTATTTTAATATACAGTCAAATCAAATATAATGAAACACAAAAACTAATTCCAGAATTAACAAAAATGGTTAGTAGTTGTTGAATGTAATCATAAAGAAAATTTTGAGACCTTACTTGCAATTAATTTGGAAGAGAAAGGCACATTTTTTTTATTTCTATTAAAAAAAACGGTGGTATTCAAAGAAAATGTACCGCTATTGAAATGGGTGTTTCAAATGCCAATTTGTTCCAACAATAAATTTGTGATAAGAGCTGCCAGAAATTTAAATGTAAAACAATTATCATGAAAGGGAGATTCGTTTCTGTCGAAAGGAGCAGGGCTTTCTAAACACACAGTTGGTTTTATGATTGACATAATCGTATTGACTGTCCTTGTTAGACGTAAACGTTTTAAGCCTGCTATGGTGACTGATGCTTTGATGTAGAAGGTAAGTGGTAAGCGAAACAAATGGATACATAAACCGACAACTATATGTTAAAAACTGTTTTCTAACAGTATAAATTTATTTTATTTTAGGAGAGCCTTTTACTGAGTTACAGATCCCAAACAGATCTATAATAGGTCGATATATTCAAGTTAATGTCCGTTAAAATTGAAAAAGTGTGAAAGTTTTTTGTATACAAATCGCTAAAGAAATTACCACAAAATGTGCGCTACGAAATTTTTTGCATCAACTATTACCTTGTATCGTTTGAAAAAGAAATTCCAAAACGTATGTACTCATTTTATTATTGCTGTGTGATCGATCAGTCTTCTGACTTTAAAAGGTAAAAGAAAAGAACTCAGAAAAATATAATTGTGGCCCGTATCGCTTATATCCCGAACCTTCGACGTTTCAGCTGTGAATATGAACAAGCATGGAATTTGATAATTACTTTACAATAAGTTTACCAGTAATTTTCAAATGTTAAAGCAAACACATATATGACATAAAATTTTCTTTCTTTCAAAATACAAAGAAACTGATGATTTTGATTCTGGCTACAATCACAATAAAATAATCGTATAGTTTAGACAATACTTTGCTAAAAACAATAAACAAAAACATAAATAAAAACAATACAGTGCACCTTTAAGAGATGAGAAAAATTTCCATTGCGGTTCTCAAACTTTAAACTATCCGCGGGCAATGAAGGACATGCACAAATTTACTTTCAAGGTAATATTCCTCAAAAAGAAGGGCTTATTTATTTCATTTTGTGTTTTCAGAAGAAAGCAAAAAAGAAACAACAATATATACAATCTATAATCCCTGAGGAAAGGGACAAGTTTTCCCTTTATTGCAGCTTGCAGGGATGACCATTGTATTTCAAGCTAGGGGGAGGATTTTCAACAAACTGTTCAAGAAGTGCAAAGTAAAAGAAACCGACATTTTAGCAATCTAAAAAGCGCCAACATTCTAAAGCATAAAGTTTATAGCAAACGGCTTTTTTGAGACTGTTGAGATTTTGATGGTCTGTTTCTCCCAAGGTCATCACTACTAGTGAGAAAAACGCTCTCCTCCTTAAAATAAGTATAAGGAAAGTTGACAAACAACGATAATAAATTTAAGAAACTATATTTCGATCGGCCACACCGATCTTCACTGATCAGGTTATCAGGATACAACCCGTGATGAAGCTCGGTGTGGCCGATCGAAATATAGTTTCTTAAAATTTATTATCGTTGTTTGTCAACTTTCCTTATACTTGTTTTATGACATTATTATTTGCTGTGGTTGACTTGGTCCGGCCCGGATCCAACGTACAGAAAGTTGTACACGGGTTTTTGCTACAACATTTTTTCAAGCCTCTCCTCATTCAATTTTATTTTTGTTCTAGTCCTAGCCTATGCAGAATTTTCTTTCGTCAGATTCTTAGCTTGCATTTTATTTTGCTTAAAAAAATATCCATTTTTATGATTGAAAAAAAAGTAATGAAAGCTAAAGAAGCTATTTTCAAAAGTTCTAAACAGCTATAAATTGGTAACAAGAAAAAAAACACGACTGATTTGAAATGTCTAAACTAATTCGAAAAAATCGAAACTTTCTACTTAAGTTAAATTAAGAACTTTATAGTACCTATAATTGTTTGAAAACTACTCGAAAGATTGTAGAAAGCTAGCTGCCTAAACAGGTGAAGAGGTTTTAATTCCATTATGTTTTTTAATCATTTATATAAACTTATAAAAACGTAATGTTATGTAAGGTTGTAGTACTGATGAGTAATTTAGATGGCAAACTGGTTTTAACATTGGCCAGAATCACATGATAAATCAACTGGAGCTAAAAATTCTTGCATTGCTATACACTCTGTTAATAAAAATGTTTAATCTTTGAGACAAAGCTGAAGGTTTTAAAACATTTTAAGTTTACCAGCCTCAAATGTTTTTATTTTTATGTATTCGCTTCGTTTAAGAAACAAAAAAAAGAGTTCCTGTCTACCTTACGGACGACACTAAATATACAGGTGATCTGATAAACACGTTGCTTCATATATTTTTGTTAAAATTAGATTCCTATCAGAGTAAACAAATTTATAAGTGATGTTGCAATGGCGAACATTTTCAATTAAACATATATATTTATTTCTATGAATTTCTGCAGTGTACGAAATAAAAGTTCTCCGTTTTACCTGAGCTTGGGTATGTTTAGTTAAATTTGGCAATTTTTAGTCTCGAGTTTCTATAAAACGTTTTGATAAGAAAGTGCATTTAGGTTTCATGCAAACAGATATATTGATAAAATTCTTAAAATACGTAACGATAAAGCATTCAATATACATTTAAAGTTTTGATACGTTAAATTTTACCGGCGACTCGAAATGATTAGAAGAAATGCTAATGAAACAGTTAATAAATGCAGAAAACAATAATGAAACTATCAGTATAATGCTAGCTTCAAAGTAGTTATTGTTTTGTTCGCTTGTTTAGTTATTCACCTCTATGTGATCAAGTAATTCAAAGCACTATTTAGAAATATAGCTTTTAAAAGTTATTCTTTACAAAAAGCAAAAAAAAAAAAAAAACGATTGTAAATATTTTGGCAAACCGAAGTTATGATGAATTATTGAAGCAGTCTTGCATAGCAACTTTTAATCAGTGTGGGATACGATTCTCACGCCAAAAAATGCTAAAAACGATGGTAAATTACATAAATTTAAATGCTAATTTTATATTAAGGGTTGATATCTTTTCTGATTAGAAACTAGTCTTTTGCCGTCTCGAACAAAATAGTCCTCGAACATACGTGTAATTGATGTGACGAAAAAGGAACCGAAATATGCCAATGTGCAGCTCATGACATTTTCTAATTTTATTATAACACAATTCGGATACAGTGATAATTGAAACAAAAAAACCTTATTGAAAATATTGCCATAACTAACGTTGCTCTTTTATCATGCCTTCTTCGAATTCTGTTTTTGTTTTTGTTTTTGTTTTTTTTGCCTTTTTGTTTCTCTAATTTTCAAAACGTATTTATTTTTGTTTTGTGCTATAAAAAGTTGGAAACATCTTGAAAAAAAAACGAGTTTGATGTTTTGTTTTACACTAAAGAGTTTCATCAGCTGGTTCAGAATTAAAATGAGTAACTCAAAACATTTCTACTAATTTAAAACAAACAAAATTATTATTTTGTTTTATAGTGTTTCATCAACTTGTTCAAATGTTTAAAAGGATATCATCAATTATTTTTCCCAATTCATGATAAGCAACACGAATGGTCATTTGATAGGAATTTATTGATTGATTGAAAAGTTAGATTGAATATCACTATAATCATTTCTACTTTTTAAGACAAACAAAACAAAGGGTCACTTTATAGGATTTCATTAACTGGTTCAAAACTTAAAATCATCGTATATCACCAATCATTTTTTCTCTCTTCAAGACAAACAGAATGAATGGTTGGCCTTTGGTAAGGTGCCAGTCAGTATATTGAGCGGGAGGTTTGGGTTCGATTCCCGGCAGCACAAACACTAAGGTCTTAGAATAATTGAGGGAAAAATGCTGCCTTTGATCTAAGATCTGCAAATTATTAGTCATTTGAGTCTTCTCAAATAAGGACGTTAATCACATTAAATCTTTATCAAGAAATTGGCATCAAACGTGAATTTTTACATATTAAAATATTGAGATTAATAAATAATTCATAACATTAAAACATATAATAATTACAAATATAAATATAAATAAAGAAGGATATATACACAGCTTGAAATTACTAATAAAAAAAAGCAACAGCAAATATGAGAATAACACCGTAGGTCCAGTCTCCCGACACTCTATTGGGGGACTTAAAAGAATCCACACGGTGTAGAAAAGAACAGCGTAGTGATCTGGATGCTGCGATCTGTCTGTTTCAATGATGGCATTTTATGTCTGAAATATATGTGAGCCGCTTTAGCGGACACTCTGCAGATACCCTCCATTGTTGCACCCTGCATTAACTTAGAATGTGGACCTGAAAAGACCCATGAGGGAGGTTTCAAGCAAGTAAAATGATTTCTTCAGCTCTCTTAAACGTTGAAGTATAAAAGATATCGACCATTTTCGGTCTTTAAGACATCAAAATGATGGTCACTTTTAAGAGACTCATCAAATAGTTCCAAAGTTATAATTGCAGAAAAACTTGTTTTTTGTACTCTTAAAATCAAGCAAGATGATTTGGCACATTAAATGTCGTTTTTAAAAACTGTAGCAAAAAAAGTTTAATTAATTGCATGGGTGTATTTTCTCCCAAATTCAACCAGGAAATCTTCAACCTGCAATGAACCCAAGGAACAAAAAGGAGAGGCCCTGGAGATCTGCGTCGTATCCACCAGGAAAAGGTCAACCATTTTTTGGCGTCCGAACGGAATATCTTCAAGAGATGGAAAAAGAGAGAGAGAACGATGACTGCATTTCACCGCTCGATGACTTAAGGAAAATTAAACGTCCCAATTTAAAACGTTATCGCCGATTTGCATTAGTAGTCTCGGTTGCTTCAATATACATCACATTAATTCTTTCCATTTCTGGATTTATCGTGTCCTTCACGTCCCGAAGTGCGGGAGAATTTGCCTTCGCTGCAGACGCCATTCTGGGGTCGATATCTTCGGGTTTGATTATCTGGCGTTTTTATAACAGCGAAGAACAACTCAAACCAGAGAAAGACAGGAAAGCTTGTTTTTTCATCAGTTTGTGCTTTATTGCAACTGCATTTATTATGCTGGGAGAAACGATTGTCAACTTAGTGGAAAGGAAAAAGGCGAGGAACCCAGACGCAATGTTAGAGATCTCGATTATTGGTTTCGTTTGCTTTGCAATCCTGTTCATTATAAAATTTTGGATTGCAGAGAAAATGAGTAGCACCGCCCTAAAAGCCGACTCATATGATTCCGCGGCGGGTGGCGCTAACTCTTTAGGTTTGGTAGTAAGTACCTATGTATACAAAGCGAATCCACAGGTTTGGTTTTTGGACGATTGCGTAGCTCTTTTGATTACCGCAGCAACTCTAATTTACGGCGTCAAGCTCAATTATGAAGTAACTTGCGCTAAGAAGCAAAAAATCAATGAACTAAATGATAATAAATTAAAAAATATAATTTTGTTTCGAAATCATAAAAGTTAAACTAAAATGAAGAAACTAAGTAACGCAGAGCAAAGTTTAACTTGTTACATAGCTCATTTTTTGGAGGTCATCATATGAAGTATAATGGTATGAGAAAAGATTATGAACCATTGAAAGTGATGCAAGATGGTGCAACTAGTTTTGAAATAAAGAAAACAAAGGAGTGATACCACTCGACAGAAAGTCTTTGTTTTCATGTTTTAGATGCTCTTTACTAACTAACTGGTTCTATGTTACAGTTTAAGAGGGTGCTCGAACTGTGCTAAAACGGTGAAAATTTTCTATCGATTGCAAAACAAAACATTTTAGAACGTCGTAATAAAGTTTGCAGCTCTTAACACAATTGTAAGCATAACTTGGTATAATAAAGCTCAAGACGTGTGTTGACTTTCAGCAGTTCGACTCCCGTCAGTAGACCTTTACCCTTTTATTTTTGGTCTTCTTAGATAATAGAACTTTGGTCGGCATCACGTTAGCGTTTGCTTACTGTAACTGTGTTGGAAAAGCACTTATTTTTTAATACTATAAGCCTCGGAGCCAAGAAATTAAAGTTACCTTTCTACTTGGGAGACCTGGAACCCCTAACACTGACCCGACATGTATTAGACTCTTTTCACATAAAATAAATGAGTCTTCTTCTTTCTTTAAGAAACGATTGACTTTAACATTGTGCCGACGATCGGCACGGTCACTGTAGCACCAAAGCTCCATTCTTTTCATCAATAGAAAACTTGAATTCATACAACTTTTTCGATTTTTCTCGATAACTTGAGGAGATCAACAAGCCGGTACATGTGGGATGGGTGTTTAAGTGCTTCAGTTCTCTAAAGTACAAAAAGATATTTCCATCGTTCCGCAACGTTGTCCGACCCACAATCGCGATACAAACTCATAATCAGTCGCAATACTCGCCTTAACGTGAAATAAACTGGCAAATGTTGAGACAGTATTAACAGTTTCAGTTTTACAAAGGAAAAAAGTAACTATCGTAATAACGAAAATGGGAAAATAAGTCATAACTGTGGTAGATCTCTACCCGGGATGTTGATCACGGGTCGAGATCTACCACTAGACTATGCAAACATGGGCGACCAACCAATGAAAGTCTTTAATGTTTAACAGAAATTAGGCAGTTTGGAAGGACGTCTTAAAAGTTAGCTGGTATAAGTAAGTGTGATAGCATAGCATAGTGGTAGAGCTCAGGAGTTGGATTCTTTAAGTTTTTAACACCGGGCAAACGTTCCCAGTTGGTTTCACGATGAGTCCTGACTCAGTAGAGACATTTAGCACCACGTTTACGTAAAACGTAAATGGAAGGACCACGTGACGACAGTTTTACCGCTATTTTCATATTTTTCGGTTGCGCTTTGCCGTTTCTACGTGGAAGCAAGCTTACCAGGTACGTAATATTAAACGCCAAACGTAAAAAATGGCGGGAAAATCGTTGTCACGCGGTCACTCTTGCTGTTCACCTTTCACGTAAGCGTGATGTTAAAACTCTCTAATGTTTCAAAGCTCTACCACTAACGCATCCAAACTGCCTCGCTGAAACGCAAAAATGTTTCTAGTGACGTAAGGAAACACAACCGTTCTAAACGATTTTATCTCCTAATCGTTAATAACGTATAACATTTTCGTTCCTGTAGACGAATGTCTACATGGTTTAGTGGTAACTTTGTGGTTCATGATCAATATTCTGGGTTACCGTTTCGAATCCTTTAAAACAATTTATTCATTTTAGAGTTGGCGAAATTATTGATTTTTATGTGAACTTGAGTGTTTAACAACGGTCCGACCTTTCCAGTTCAGTTTCACGTTTCGTTTGTTTATTGTTACTACACTCGATTGTAATGACATTTAGGAAGAAAGAAAATAATTAATATCTTACTTGGGAGAACTAGAGCTCTTAACGCTAATCCCACGTTAACCGGTTTGTTTTCACATCAAGTCATCGAGTCTTCTTCCTTCTTTACAAATCGTTTGATGCTTAGTTTCTTTTATTTTAGAAGCTAACTTTTCACGAGGTGCAAAAATATGTTTGGAAGCCCACTGCCGGGGGACTCGAAATGTGGAGCATCGCGACACACGTCCATAGCTCTACCACTATACTACGCAAATACCTGTGTCCACTGAAAGGAGTTCTATGAACTAATTTTAACGTCAAAGATATAAAAACCAAGCCGAAGCACGTGGGGAAGTTATTAAGGAATCCAGGTTTCCTAAATAAAACAGTAACTTTTCATGCTTTCGAAACACCATATAACAAATAACAGTCACCTCGGGCTGGTTTTAGTTACTAAATCCTCCAAAAAACAGTAACTTTTCTAATGACAAAAAAAAGCTTGAAATAACTTAACGGATTCGAAAATGTGAATCTCTACGCAAAGTTTCAAAGCTCTGCCAATGATGTCATACAAACAATTCGCCGAAACGCGAAAGTTTTCTGTTGACATAAGGAGACACAACCGTTCTAAACGAATTTATCCCCTTATCGTTCGTTAGAAATGTATAACATTTTCGTATACGAATCTCTACATGGTTTAGAGTTAACTTTGTGATTCATGATCCCCTGGGTTAACTGCTTGAGTCCCGTTAAGTCCATAATCCATTTATTTATCGTTTGGGAAATTACTTTTTTTTATGGCCCATAAATAGCAGGGGTGCCGAGTTAAGGTGATGACGCATTCGCCTTTTTATGGTGAAGTACCGGCGCGAGTCATTCTACTGTTTTCAACGTGCGATATTTTAGATAAAAGTTAAACTTCGAGGTAAAATTTTCGCTTTATACCCTGCCTTTGTTATCGATGCAGTCAATGGTTCACCCTACTGCAAATATTCACATAGGAACGAAATAAAATCTGAGCACAAACTCGTAATTCTAATAGTTCAAGGCGTTGCTATCTTTTGTAAAACAACTCGAAAAGCGAACCGAATAACCCGCATGTATAATTAGTGTAGGGGGTGGTACGGAGACTTTGCCGATTTTTAGTGAACGTGTCTTTTTGCTTCAGTGTATGCTCTTAAGATTTCCAAAAACTATTCTTTGCTAAATTTTCAGGAAGTTAAAAACACATTCAATCTTTTTGGTTGGCTGTAAAATTTAGGTCGATAAGCGGGTCTTATCTACACCGTCGCTTAAAACTCTTCATAACCTTCTGGTTGACCAAACATGTCCTTGTTGAGTGCAATATTTACCAGAACTTTAATCCCGTAGGCAAATGTAGCCAGTGCAATCACGAGAGCAATCGACGCGTCAAGAAACCAGGACTTGTGTGTTTGTTTGTAAATCACAGTGCTCAAGATCAAGCCAAGAGCCATGGCCGCCCCAAGGCCCGAATCGATCGAATCTGTACGTAACGCAAGACTCTTCAGCTTATCAGCAACGCAGTACTTGACGTAAAACAACCCCGTGTAGCAAACAAACCCAACTGATGAAATGATTAGCAGCGAGGTTGTTTTTTGTGGCTCTTTGTTTTCAACCAAGCACTCGATAGCTCGGCCAAACATCATGAGCCCTGATAAAATGAAGCAAGCCGCGATAACTGTACACGCTCGCTTCTCCTTCAAGGGCCCCATCCTTCCGTTTGTTCCCTTGTAAAAACGCCAAACAATCACACAGGATGAAGTCATTCCAAGCATTGCATCAAATGCAATAGCAAAAGCGGCCGAACTATCTGATATTCCAGAACTCACGAATGAACTTACGCTCAGTAATAAAGTTATATACGCCGAAGCCACAGACACAACAATGGCCGCTCGCCACCAACGTGTCTTCTGGTGAGCCGAGAGTTTGTTCTCTTTTTCCTTTTTTGCATCATCCAAAGGCGAGACGCATTGAAAGGTTCCAAAACTTTGTTCTTGTTGTTTAACTACTTCTGTTTGGCAAACGCTTTTCTCTTTTTCTTGTATTAATATTGATTCTTTTGGATTGTTGAATGGCTCTTGGATATCTTCGACAATCTCGGCTGAAGTCTTGGTTGTTTCCATTTAGTTTTTGGATTAAAAAAGAATAAAACAAGGATTATTCTCAAAACTCGGTAAATCTGTATCTTCTAAGTTCAAATGCTATTTTTAACTTTTAGTTATTGCAATAAATTTTTCATGTTCGATTCGAATGTGTCAATAAATCCATCGGGATCATTAGCGACCAAAGAGATGACAAAAAAACTCTGTGCTTTCAGAAGTTAAAATATTGCCACAATGTAAAATAAAAACAATATTTTTCTGCAATATACATAATGACTAGAGATGAATTTTTAATATTCTTTCTTGAAGATGAATGAAGTTTTGTCAAAACAAACAAAAAACACATTAAAAGTTAATTGCCAATTTAAACTATACCACGTTTGAAAACGTAAAAGTATAAAAAGAATTAGTTCTGATTTCTTGATAAATCTGAAATCTAAACGTTTTTTGTTAAGTTACAGTTCGAAATCAAGAAGCTTAGTCTTTTAAAATTATACTGTCACTGAATTTGTCCCTTGCTTGAGACACTTTTATTTTACAGTATAACAGATGCTCCTTGATTTTTTAAACAAAATCGGCATTATATTTAGTAACTGAATAAATTGAAGAACAACTTTATACAGAAATAAAAACATGTTCTTGACATTAAATCGTGGTTTGCTAAAAAAAAATTTATTATTGAATGCAAAATTAAAAGGAATATTTTTGATATTCGTGGGAATATAACAATGAATTAAATATGAGAATCAGATGTAAAATTATTAATGGGTTTTTAAATGGTTCTATTTATGACCTCATTTATCATCACCACTATTTCTTTCTCTTTTTAATTGCTTGACGACAATCAGTTGGTTTCCTTTTTGATGATACTGTGTTTGCTTTCCCAAAATAAATGATTTTAATTTAAATACATTTTCTGCAAATTTTAACAGTGATTATTTTCAACCAATCATTTATCTCTTTTACTTTTGACGCCTTCTTTACCACTTGCACCTGATATCTGTTGGAAATTATTTTCCCTTTAAACGATTTTTTACTGTCAGCAAATAGGTAAAAAAAAGCGAAACGAAAAACTACTTCTAAAAAAGATTTTTTTGCACAAAAGCAGTAAAATTATTCGATATTAATCTTTAGACTGTGCGATTTGAATTTTATGACAAGTGAGCTAGATAGCTTTAATTTTTAATGCGTATTTATCAAACTTAGAAATAGCGTTTAATTTCTCCATGCAGAGAAAGTTTAATGAGTTTAGTATGAGATATCAAAAAAGATGGCCAAATTTAATTCTAAATTTCGCCATCTTTCTTGATATCTTACACTAAATTCATGAGTAAAGGCAACTCTTACATTACAATTCCTAAACAAAACTTACAAAAACAACCGCCTCATAAATCTACACTTTCCGATTCTCATGCTATAGAAGCTAGCTCAAGTAATACAAAACGAGCAGAGAGACTGTCTTCAGAGAGCAAAACAAACACGGTTTGACTCTGTTGGTTAGTATTTCGTTTCTATTGCCGCTTATGAAATAAACGCAAATTCGAAAGATCACGATATATTAATTTTTTGTGACAGTTGACAGAGGGAAAGTAAACATCCCTTTAAATCAAGCGACCTGGTACCCAGGCTCACCGTAAAGAGAAGTTCGCCTGGGTACGAGATTTTGGCATAATGAAGGCTTTTTTTCCGCGCACGGCTTCGTGCCTGTTGTTTTATAGTGAGACTAGCAAAATGAGTGAAAACGACTTGGGGGATGCGATGGATTAGTGTCCCTTTCAGGGGTTATAAAGACTCTCAACACAAGACACTACAGAAACCGGAGATACGCGCCGCCCTCCTGCGCAACTAAGCTTTTATAAGATCTAACTAACCAGCATTTGAAAACGTTCTTAATGGGAAATGAATTTCTTGTTGAGTCCATGCAGGAATGAGTTACTTGTAATTTTGCATATAATCTCTATACAATCGCTTATGTAAATTGTAATTCTGCAATTATTGCACAAATCTTAAAATTCAAATGGTTTTCACTTCTTTTAAAATAGGCCCATGGTTCAGTGCAAAGGACCATATCCCTAGTGGATTACGTTCACGCGTTGTGTACAAATTCTCGTGTGCAGGATGTAATGCCTG
>JAOEHV020162664.1:0-27896 GCA_025447995.2 Isaurus tuberculatus | reverse complement strand
CCAGGAAAGAAGATGGAAATCGCCGACGCTCTATCACGACTTTCACCTGAAGAAACGGACGAAATAGCGGACATGAACGTGCAGATACATGAAGTATGTCCTGAAGTTTGGCAGCAATATGATGCACAGAATTCAAGTGAGTACAAGTACTGATCCAGAACTAACAACCTTGAAAGAGCAAGTATACATTGGATGGCCAACCCAAGTGAAGGAAGCCCCGAACCTATTGAGACCGGGATGAAATAACTATTCAAAACGGAATCATGATAAAAGGCCATAGAATCATCATCCCAAAAGCACTAAAGGAAGAGATTCTGTTAAAGTTACACGCATCACATCAAGGAACGGCAAAGACAAAGTTACGAGCAAGAACAGCGGTCTACTGAAAAGACATGAACAAAGATATTGACAGAATCACCAACGCTTGCAGTGTGTGTCAAGAGCTGCAAAACACGCAACCAAAAGAGCCGATGTTACCAACGGAAATCCCTCCAAGGCCCTGACACGCAGTGGGAACAGACCTCTTCTATCTTGATGGATCAGAATATCTGCTTATTGCAGACTATTACTCCAAATTCCCATTTGTCAGGAAAATCCCGCAAGGGCAGAGTAACAGTAGAACAGTTGTGGAGACTATGAAACAAATCTTTAGTGAACATGGCATCCCGCAAGTTGTGAGGTCAGACAATGGGCCTCATTACGATGGCCAAAACTTCAAAGATTTTACGCAACAATATGGCTTCAAACATGTAACAAGCTCCCCGTATTATCCGCGCAGCAATGGTTTCATCGAAGCACAGGTTAAAACAGTGAAGAACACCCTAAAGAAGGCTCGAGCAATGCAGTCAGATCCCTATATCGCCCTGAGGAGTTTAAGAAGCATCCCACCAGCTGAGCTTCTACTGGGCAGATCGATACAAGACAACCTCCCGAGGAAAATTCCAAGAAACTACGCAAGTGACAAAGTGATAGATAGGCTAGAGCACAGACAGGATCTACAAAAACATTTCTACGACAGAGGATGCAAGCCATTATCATCGCTTCTCCTAGGGCAGCAAGTCCGCATTCAAGACCGGACAGGCACAAATGGACAAGTAGTCAAGGAGGAGTTACAGGATGTTCCCCGGTCATACAAGGTGACAACACCACCAGGGGCAGAGCTACGTCGGAAACGTCAACATGTTCGAGAGACTTTAAACACCTGCAATGAACCAGCAAAAGAACCAAGCCTACAGACGATAAGCCCTCTGTCCAGCGTTAATGAAAATAAACAAGAAGAGCAGTTCAAGCCTCAAGTCGTTACTCGAAGCGGACGTGTAGGGAAACCCCCACAGTGAGATGAGCTCTAGGATATCGTTAGGAAAAACTGTTGAGTTGAACAATATAATAAACACAGAAAGACACTTTCATTTGATTACTGTAGCAACATCGCTTATAAGAAAAAGGCGATGTAATGATATGAGTATTGAGTGCGCATGTGCGTGTGTGAGTGTGGTCCGCGAGTGATTCATGAGCATGTAAACAGAAATCGTTAAGTTCAGTTAAGAGATTAAAAATACAGAAAAGAAAACCGCTTGAGATTATTAAAAACTTCAGAAAAGAATTGTTAAATATTAAACATTTTAGAACAGGGATTTTGATGGCAAACAAATTTGTATTTCAAGATAAGTATTGAGCTTTAACATGTTGTGTTTGCTGTAAAGAAGGCTGAGAAGAGTTGTTTTTCTGATGTGCAGAGAAGGACGTCTGTCTTGATAAGCAAATTAGGGGCGTTTCTGTGCGTACTGGAGGATGTGCTTCTTGATTGGTTGAGGGTCGGGTAAGCCTTATTTTAGTGTTTTTCATTGGTTAAAACTGCATTTACGTAATCTGTGTTACTATGCCTCTTGTACCTACAGAAGGAGCCCAAATTAGGAAGGAAAACCAGGATACCATATGTGAAGGATGTTTGAAGGATAATCAAGGGCCTTAAATAAAAAGAAAACCTAGAACGAACATTACTAGTGACTACTACATCCAACGTATATCTTAGAAGGTGGAGGATATTTCCCTATCCAACAAACATGTGACAGCGTCAATGATACTAACAAAATCATAGATGTCAGCTGACCATCAAGGTCAGACTACAACAGAAGTCCTGAAAGCCTCCTTTAAATCCAGCTTTCCTATCCATAGGGAAAAAACCCAAAACAAGTTCCCAGCAGATGAGTTGAAAAATAGCTACAATGTCAACATGTTAGGCAAGCGTAATAATCTGGATAATAGCAACTACTATAGGTGCCTGAAAATGAGTTTTGGGATTAAGAGAAACTTTTTCAAACCTACATATGCAAACTACTTTAGTTTCCCTTTTCCATAGATTATAGTTCCGAATAACTTAAAACCTTAACTTTTAAAAGAAATGGGGCCAGATTTCAACTGTATATCCCCACGATACCCCTTCCCCCCTGATGCAGCTCTGATGCATGTGAAAAGCCCCTTAGATTTAAATAGTTTCAGGTATTGCTTTGGTGAACAAAAAAGATTATTTTAGTTTTAAAACCAACCTTTATCTAAGGCAATATCCTAATATTCATATTACTTTCAACACAAATTTTCAGATCAATTCAACAAATATAGTACTCAATGCTATCACATGTAAACCAGATACCTTGGTCATCATATGGTGTTATTTTAAACCTTTCAATTCTGGTCCTAATCTTCTTCACAAGATCACTTTTTCCAGATTCTGTTATTTCCTTCTCCACAAAATGAAGCATTTTTGTGAGATCAGGGTAGTTTGGTGGTTCACTAAAGTCATATGGGAACTGCTCAAGCCACACTGTCAACACAGCAAGCACCCCCCTGAAAGAAATATATAAATGCATTGTAGTGATTTTGCCTTCCCTCAGAACCCTTAATGTTGATAAAGTGTATTGACTGAATTGCATTCCTTCTATTTAAAAAAAATGAAATGAGTTTGAGCAATTTCTTCTGACTTCACATCTTCACACCATCTACAAGAGAGAGTCTCCTTGCCCTTGGCATGTGCAAAGTTGCAGGGCTTGAAATAACCAATGGTAATGCGGCAATTAGCCATGATGCCCTTTGCTTTGCCGTGATGCACCTCAAAATTTTCTAATTTCATGGCAAAACTTTGCCTGCCCATTCTATATGACTGCCGTAGTTCCCTTTTTGTAGAGTGGATATTGGTATACTAGGTAATTGTGTGAATCTGTACAGGAAAATCTCTTGAAAAATCTAATAAAGGTTTGAAGCAAGTATACAATGAGTTCATCAACACCACGCTCACCATGCACCATCTTGAATTGGGTGACACTTTTCTGCAGGTGTTGATGGAGGAAGAGTATATGATGTACAGTACTACAAAACGCTCAGCTCAAGCAACCTACAAACTAATTTATTCGGGGGAAAGATAAAAATAGCAATGGATGATAAGATAATCGACATCTTGAGGCCGAGAGTATAATAAACATAAGACATGCGGTCACATCTGCTTACATTGTTGCAACTATTTTTTTGACTGTGTTGGAAATGCTGTTACTAAAAGCATGTCTTTCTCACTGTTGTGCTGGAGCCCACGACCTAAAAATTACTGATCCACTCTATAGTATTTTTTGTAGTATTCACTTAGTGTACTCATGATCATACCATGTACCAGTGAATGTTTTGCTGACAACTTTCTGTCAAGTACATCTTATTTGATTTTAAAAATATATTTGCATAGATTGATGTTTCCGTTCAGTTTTATTTATTTTGCAATAAAATACCATACCGAAAAGAGATAAAACTGTTAAGCAAACCTCTAACTAGGAATTTTATTTAAGGATATGATATTAAAGTTATTTGATTGGAATACTTGTCAAAGAAGTAAGTTCTGATTTTATCACGTTTCTGCCTGCCTAATTTTTCTTTACGTGTTTCACACAGTGCATAGTTTAGCGGCATGAGTTAAGAAAATGTTTCTATTGCTATTTGAAATTGAAAAATACAAAATAAAGTCAATGATTTGCCATTAATGTCTCCACAATTCGCAAAGTTTGTTATTTTTTTCACTTTAAAGTTTTACAAGATTACAATACATCATTGAATAGAAACTTTGTAGTTAAGCATTCAACAAATAAACATCAACCCAATTTCCCTCAAAGGGAAAAGGACTTGATGATGATGATGATCTAATTGTACTCACTTAAAGATTGATGCAATTTTGAGAACTTTCAAAATCATTTGCACTTATTTAAATCACATTAAAAGGTACTCAAGGGCATGTGATTTCCTATATACTAATTATAGTTAAATGGGATTGAATATCAACTGGGAACCACAGTGTCCTGTTTTCTTCTCCAGTTGCTGATGTTATTTTGTACGTGCAACAAATTCAATAAAGTTCAAAGTTCAATTACATTAGACAGTGTTACCTGTGAACTCTTTCCACCACCTCTGCTTTCTGAGCTTCATTTTGGTTATAAGCTCTGTATCTAAAACAGAGTATAAAAATAATTATTATCAACTACATTTTTATCAATGATAAGGAGCTCAGATAAGAAGATTCTTGTTTAACAATTTAACTATAAAATTTAGCGATAACATGTTAATGTGACGACCTTTTGACGTTGGCTAATGTCATTTTCAAGTCATCGTTCGAGAAGCAAAACGAAGTTTATATAGATGTACTGAATACATTATTGAAGATATTATAAGCTTGGCTGAATTGCACAACAAAAGGCGTAAAACAAAACTGAAAGGTGTCAAACAAAAAGTTTGGCACGTATAGAATTTGATTGAACATCAGGGCACGAAATTGCACCTAATACAGTCACCAGGCGACCAAGATTTAAAAATTAGTCGCCAAGTTGGCAACCAGAACTCAAAACAGAATAAAACTTACAAAATGACAAACTTACTGTAAAAGTTTGGAAATGTTTATTCGTCTCTGTTTGTTAATGATTAACTACATAACCAGAATTGTTGTATAAAGATCTGAACAAAAACGTTCAGATAAGTTAACAAAGTCACCTCACTTCAAAGCTAGGAAAACCCTTCAATTTGACAGTATTGTATAATGTGTTTTATCAACTATCCCTTTTCTGTTTTTGAAAAAAAAATTGGCTCCTAACTTTTTGGACCTGGTGACCACTTTGAAAACTTTAGGAGCCAGATGGCTCCTTGAAAAAAAAGTTAATTTTGTGCCCTGAACATTCAAGCTTGGTTTGGTTTTCTGAATTAACAACATCTCATAGACCAGGCAATCAAATTTGTTTCTGCATTTTTTTAGCACTGTAAATTTAGAGTCATTAACTGAAGTTGTAATGCCATGCTTACTTTTTTAAATAATTATATCACAAAACCAACCAACAAGCAGTACAGTATGTAAAACATGGCTATAAGCTGCCAATAAGTAAAACATTTAAGGAAAAGTTTGTTATGACCAATAGTTACTATCACAATGTATGATGGATAGCTTTATGTCTCTACTGCAACTTTCCTCTTCCACCTTGTTGGAAAGAGCAAATAGAAGAAATGAAAATTTTCAACAAAGAGGAGTGGCAAAAATAAGAAAAGCCATTAAGAAAGCAATGCTGACTCAAGGATGCTGGGTAAAGGGCGGTAAAACAGGTGTCGTTGTTACTGATATACTGTAGCACTTGAACTTGATAATTAAAATAGGATTCAAACTCATATAAATTTTGAGTTCTATTTTAATATCAGTATGTCATCTATTTTAGGCTTTTTTGCATTTTAAATTCAATTTTCTTCATTTCTTGTTTACTTTGCCAGAAATGTTTTTGACAGTCCTTAGCCATTTTTCCATTATTGTATCTCATTTCATTTTCTCCAAATATTAAAATCAATCAATCACAATCAAAAATTGTCACTAATTTTGGTCTTTGCTAGTGAAAAAATCTTCTTCCGAAAAAAAAATTGAAAGTTTCAATTTTAAAAATATCAAATGCTTTCAGCCGGCCAAGGGGTTATGGCCAATTAGAAATTAAACAATTTGAGCAACTGATAAATAATATTTTATAAAATGTTATTAATAATGATATTATTACAGTATGTATTCTGGTTATGATAAAATAACGTATTTAATTTTGAAATTTTTTAAAATTAATTAAATATTAATACTTTTGCTGTATCAAGTACTTCTCGCGTCAAACAGTTGACCTTTGAGATTTTGAAAGCCAGTAAACTCACCTTGCAAGAAGTAAGTCCAAGACATCCC
The DNA here is from genome assembly GCA_025447995.2 of Isaurus tuberculatus. Taxonomy (NCBI): domain Eukaryota; kingdom Metazoa; phylum Cnidaria; class Anthozoa; order Zoantharia; family Zoanthidae; genus Isaurus; species Isaurus tuberculatus. Next base: position 21,673 of record JAOEHV020162664.1, on the reverse strand, counting down.
TAGGTTTAGCAAAAGATCTGTAAGTAGTAAGAAACGCAAGCAAATAGCCAGGATCGATTTCATCCAGCGGGGCTTTGCATGGTGCCAAATGCTCTACAAGTTTAAGCAAAGTACCATTCTTTATTTTACGAATTTTTAATGTCTTCCATTGGAGATGCGAAATTTCTTCGTCTTCTGTAAATACTTTAATGTCACTGGAGCGATATCTGACTTTCTTCAAAGTAACTGCATAAACAGCACCGTCTTCTCTTTCTTCTCCCCAAAAAACGCTCTGGGAATAGAATTCAGGATAAAAATTTGTCAAAATATACCTATAATCACGCATGATCGAGACTAACACGAAAGCATGGGTTTCCTGAATCGTTTATTATGATTGAGCTCCTGTGTACCACAGAAGGAATTAATTCAATCAAACACGGAATGTGTGAAGCACTATAACGGTTAAGCAAGCACTCGACATTATATGAAACCTTTAAAATGATTACTTGGGTGAAAATATTAATTACTTTAAACCGAAATAAATCGCGATTTTAGATAGAAATTGAACTGCATATATGTACGTGATACATATTCAGTGGCAAGTAGCACCAACAGTAACTGACTTCAGGTCCAAAATGGTAAAAGGGATAAAAAACGGACTTGAAGTAATCTTGAAAAACAGCATTTGCTAACACAAAAAGCCCAGTTTAATACATTTATCTCAAAAAGCAGAAAATTACTGAGCTCTGGTATCTTTACATTAGCCAGCATCGAAACTTCCTCACCTGAGGCGGAGATTTAGTTGGACTAGCTGGAATCATGACAGCAAATCAGAGAGTAACTTCCCTTGGTAAAACCAGATAAATAACGCTTCCTTGCAACCGAGACATCTTGCTATATGCCTCTTAATGATTAAACAAAATTCACACATAAACATTAATTTCAGCTGTTACCGCTTCATTAAAATCACCGAACCCACTGCATGCGACACTAACTCCAAGCAGGCCCCGTGACGTCACCTAAAATGAAATATACAACCGGAAACCGCACTCCTATGAAATTTACAGTCATATTTTACTGCTCTACGTCTGATTCCAAGTTGTTTTGACTTATTCACAATGTATTGTTATAGATTCTGTCATTCTCGTTCAATGGGGGTATTGTTTATCAATAACAATTATTTTATTTACTTCATTTTTGGTCAAAGAACGAAAATTAATCAACCGTTACTGCTAAAAATACACGTTTGGACCTGTTTTTATAGCGTTCGTGTTCGTAAAGACTTCATCAAAGTAATATTTTAAAAACCGGTATGATCATAGTTGAAGCTAATTATGTACAAACTACAAAGACGAGAAATTACGCAAGTTTCTTGCAAGTTTTTGGAAAAAGTTATATCAAACTATACAAAATACACACAGTCTTTCATTTCCACTTGATTTCAAAGAAACGTAATTCGATACTGATTTCACGACAAAGTCGTCATTTGGAACGAAACTTCAACATTACTTAAACATTACTGACACGTCTTCTAAGAAGAAGAGAAAATTAAACAGTTGTAAGGCCTGAATTAGCCTGCAATGCAGACGTTAGGTCCCAGTGCAAAAATATGTTGATCTTAACGCCGTTACTACTATTTTTTGGTAAAAATTTAGCGGCTTTATGTTGTGTAAGTCTGGTATGTAACTCTGATGTAACGGCATTGTGGGTGATGGTGACGCGGAAATAATAATAATAATCAATAATACACATGTACGCGGCTGTGAAAAGCTAATGCAAAACCGTGCTACATCAATTTCTTAGCTACGTTGGATCACTTAAAATATCCTGATCAGAGGAAATAAAAAAAAATCTATAAAAAGAAACTTATGCAAGGATTGATCAAACAACGTGAATGCTATAGTATAGCTTACGATATTACGATACGACAAATTTTCTTATTACACCTAATGAAGACTGATGTTGGCCAGTTGAATTGCCGGCCGTAATTTGTAGCATCCACGTTATTTCATTAATCCTTGCATAATAGTCTTTTTAACTCAATATTTTACCACTTTTTTTATAGCTCCTAGTACCGATGTTATTAACCCTCAACAGGGCCCTCGCCAAATTGTATGCCCGGTGCTTAAGAAATCGCCTTACAAACCATCCTGGGTAGATCGAGTTCATATTGCTTAGCCGTAAGCAGTTCATTAGACTCAAACAAAGTTTAAAGACTGGTAAAAATACTTCCCTATTCACGAATTTCATCTTATTTTTGAAGTTTATACCTTCGGAATACTTTTTTTTGTATTTTGTATCTGTTTAAGTATTTTTGGTTAAACCGTTTGCGTAAGTAATATTATTGAAATGAAACGTCGACCACCGTGGCAGAATAATTGAATCTAAATGTTTGTTTCTGTATAGTTTGTCTTTAACGAAGTAAAGAAATTAAGGAAAGTAAGCCAGGATCCCATAAGAAAATACGTGGCTGAAGGAACTGTTTGTTTATTTCATCGCAGGCTGGGTTGCGGTTTGTTTGTTTGTTTGTTTTCGGGGGGAAGGATAAATTTTAGAAAACAATGTTCTTTAAGGTGGGTAATATTTTCCAGAGCAATGCTTTTGAACACCCTTTGTTACTCTAACAACGAGCTTCCCTTTTGATGATGTTTGTTGCTTGCTTGAGTAGTTCTCATTCCTTATTGAGTGAATATGGCTGCTCGAGAAACAGATGTTTTCCTATCCACAGCATTGAAATCCAGCCTTGACGATTACAACAGAATCCTTCCTAACGTCACGTTCTAAAGCTTTCAAAAAATATGAAAACAAAGTTTGAGTAACCAATAATGTCATTAGGCTAACAGAACACACGGTCCTTTCTATCCGATTAGAACCTGGGAACGAGACTACACAGCATCATTACACTCCCCCCTTCCCTAGAGAAGAGAAGGTAGTGTCATAGTTTATTCAATTAGATAATCTCCGCAAAGGTCGTCCATTTCTTTGAGGGAGGGGCGTCAAGACACAGGCTTCCGTAGTTCCACCATGAAGGTTACTCCTCTACTGAACCGCTCCTGTTGCCCCATCTTCAGTGGTTTAGCTACCAGACTGGGAGTGATCATCCATATTTAGCTCCGGATGATTTGGTTTGTCCGTGTCGGATACATCTGTGTCTGAAAACGTTTCATCGGCATTGCCGTTTATGAAAACATAATCGTTGTCATCTAGATTTTCCCGCCTGTTCCAACGTACCACTGGTAGCTCTTAGGGCCGAACTCTATAAGGTTTCAGGCGATTGAAGTGAACAAAGAGTCTCGTCTGCCGGCGTTGTTGGAGAGATGGCGCCCTTCCCAACAAATTCTGTATGTGATGTCCGATATTACCTTGACAACTCTCCAAGGTTTAGTCCATGATTTGTGAAATTTTCTGCACAAGCCTTTAGGAACAACCTTTTCCTCAAGCCAGACTAGCTCATCCACCTTATGTAGGGTAGAATCACGTCGACAGCGAGCCGGTTCGTCTCTGCTAGTCCCGCTACCTCCCTTAAAGGTTTCACGCTGTCTTGAGATGTAAACCGGATAATCTGCCAGTTCATGAAGGGAAATTCACTTTCCATGGCATTCAATTGAAGCCTCAGCTTCCACCCAAATATCAGAATACTTCATGAAAATCCTGTAGTTTCGTGTATAGATGCCCTCAACGACATAAGAACCTCGAACAAATAATCGCCCAAGGCCTTATGTTTTTTGGTAAACTTTGCAACAATATTTTGATTGTTCAAATAACCCTCTCTGTGCCACCACCGCGTTGAGGGTGGTAGGGGTTGGTCCTTTGTTTTGCTGCTTCAACAAGTTTGCAAAATCCCCGGAAAGATCTTGACTCAAAACTACGACCCTGGTCACTGAGATTACGAATGGGACAACCGAAACAACATAAGACATTATCAATTACAGCAGCTTTCACAAACGTTTCAGTTTCTTGGTTTACCAAGGCATAGCTTTCCGGCCACTTTGTATATACGTGTCAACCACCACGGTCACATATTAATTACCTGTCTATCTCCAAGCTCGAGTTTGATGGACGGGACAGTAAGGAAAAGACTATTCGATAATTAAGAAATAATTCATGGGTAGAGTGTGTCTATCGTGTTATGGATGCACGATGGAAGTTGGGAGAGCACGAGAGAAGCGGTTGAGCTACTCTATTTACTGCAGTTGATTAAACTACGTGTTATAACCTACTCGAAGTCGCCCTAAAACAACTATTCAATAAATGCTAACCGTAAAATACCGGGATTAATGATTTCTAGAAACATGGAAGGGAAAATCGTTAAATACACTTTTATAGATTCCGAAAAACGAGATGTAGTCAGAGAGTTCAGCTCCCTTTTGAGGAAGGTGATTAAACTTTACTTTTATTAATTTAGGCTACGCTCAAAGCTGTCACAAACACTACAAATCAAATAAGAACTGAGTTTGAACCTGCCAATCAAAACATTTTACGTCTCTGGCTCTTAACAAAATTTCAAACAAAAAACGATAACGAATTATTATTATTCCACCCATTTCGAGTCCTTGATCCAAAAACAACAATTAAAAATTAAAGTTTTTCATTCTTGTTTAATTCGTTTCCTTTCTGTTGTCTCGACATGAACTCTGGTACTATGTACAATAACATGAAAAGAAATCCGAAAAACTCTATTGAGCGCAAATGCATAGTGTGAAGTGAGAAGATATCTATTACTAGTCTATTACTTCTAATATCTAACGGTTAGTGTTAGTTTTGCAAAGCGACTAGCTTCCTCGTGGACTCGGTCAGAAAATCGAATTATTTGCTCAATTCCAGTGGAACAAAAACTTATTTGTTTCTCAATTATGGTCCAAAAACAAATTGCCTAACAACCTTTTTACTTGGAATTTGCGTGGTTAAAAAAAGTCTTCGGCAAAGCGGTTTAACTTTTGCTGGAATTCATCCAATTATGGTCTTTTTCCCCACATTGTAAACAAATGTGCCGTAGGTCAGAAGGTATACCCTTAATGTTTATTTCTTGCCTGAATTAAGTTATAAAGGACAAGCTCCAATAGCATTTTATTAGGGTATATTAGAAACGAGCTGCATGAAAAAATTAACTCGATACTCTTTTCAATTCAACATTTAAATATTATTGTGCTAAGAGTCAGCATCAGTAACTTGTCTGATTAATTCCATTGTCATACACTCCTTAATCATACTTTGAGTTTCAAAGCCGAATAATCGTTCAGTTTTCTCGCCACTGGAAGTTGTCACATGGGTAAAGTTGTATGTCCTCGAATAAACTATAACCTCCGCCATACCAGTTCTGTTGTGTCGCCATATGACAGGAAGGAAACTCTGGCTCAACCTGCGCATGCGTATCAAATTGATACTGCTGTGCAACATGGGGGTGACTTTCCTGTTTGTAATACGACGTATCACCGCTGAGTGAAAAATTGTGGCTGGCTGCGGGCATTGCATTGCAGTAATTAAACTGCTCCGGCTGTTCCCATGGCAATGGTTCGTTTTGGATCGGAATACAGCTTGTTGGGTACTCAGATACTGAAGGAGCATTTTGAACTGATTTACATGTCGGTTGGAGCATCGCTGTGGAGTGGGACGAGTCTTGACGGTTGAGGTATGCTAAGAACGGAGACTGGTACCTAGTAATGGGCGGCGGCGAGGGAAAACGTGTGCGGCGTTTCTTGACCACTTTGGAAGGATTGTCTGAAAGCGTTTTGCTGTAACAAATTATAAAAACCAAAAATCACTTTATTTTAGATTAATAACAACTTATAAAAATATTGGAATGTTTTACTGTTTTTTAGCTGTTCCGACCTGAAGGGGTCTAATACGGTATAAACGATAATCAGGGCTATCAACTTCGCTAGCAATGTGACCATAGTAGCTGCAAGTATTTAACAGTAAAAAGTGTTTGCTACCTATAATTGAACGATCAAAATAATTCTGAACTACGACGCAAGTTTTAATCAGAGAAGCAAAGAGCAAAAAATAAAATGCAGGATCTCGTACATGAGTGACGTCACACTGATTAGTCACTTTTTTAACACGGGAAAAGACGCAATTGATGCTCTAAAATTGAAACTGGAATAACGCACAACCGTTTTTTTATGGCAAAGTATTTTTTCAATATATTTTTTCCCTCGCATTTTCCATTTTTTCATACTCTCCACCCTATCTTCGGTTGAGTTCTACCGTCTGTGCAATGACCTGGTCTACTAGATAAAATAAGAGAACCTACCGCTTTCCATCTCGAAAGGCCTTTGCAAAAGGATTGTTGTCAATCTTTAGTTTGGTCATCTGCGGGTTTTGATAGCTTGTGACGGCAATGAAGGATGTCACTGGAAAGTCAAAGTTCCACTGTTCACCGGAACCCATTGTCAGCTTCGTTAGAACAAACCGTGCGTGATACTTTAACATTGAACCAAGGAGAATCTGTTGAGAGGAATGCCAACAACAGACGAATTTTTAAAATTTTTGAAATATTGAACCACTGCATTTTGGAAATGTGTTTGGATGATTTTTTTGCATTTGTAAGATATATACACCTGTAATAAAGATACTCATCAAGACCATTATTTTTCATTTGGCCTCTGTCAGTCTGATTTCTTTTTAAACTAAATCGTTAAAAAAATCTTGTGTTTATGATACAAAAGTAAACATTTGATATGATGCACCTTAACCTGATATGTATCCCTTTTTCAGCTTAGATTTTTTTAAAAAAAAAATAATGCACAGCTTGTATTAACAAACATAAATGCGTCTTTTCTTGAATACACGCCAAAATTACTCACTATTCAATAACAAAGTTCAATTCATCAATTGGCCGCCACCATTTAGTCACTAACTTAAACTTATTTTCATACCACTGCGTTAACAAAAGAAAGCTTTGCAGCTTATAGTAGGATGTATTTCTAAAGTTCAAAACTCGAAAAGCTAAAAACCTTTTGCTTGTTTAAAGCTAGTATGATTCATGATTATTTTTTTATGAAAATGATTTGTTACGTACGTTTTCTGATCCCGGTAATAAATGGTTAGTCAGTCTCAACTTGTCAAAGCAAGCTCCCTTTGTCATCCACAGGCGGCCCGGGCTGGCTGAGTTTGGATGCTCGTAGTAATTACGTTGTCGATCATCCATTGGGCTGACACCAGCTTTGCCCCAGCCCCGTATAGCATGGTACCTGTAACGACAGCCATCGGTGCGCACAAGCTCTACTGCGCATGTGTAGTACTGATCCGGTTCCAGGCCAGTCAAGGTGAAGTCAAGAATTGGAAACATTCTCCTAAAAAACAAATCATATATTACTTGTTACGATCTTTGCGACATCTTCCATAACGAGCGACGCACATCGAGTTAAACTAAAGCAACTTTTCTACACAACAAACAGTTACCTTCCGTAACAAATTTTATTTTCGAGTAAAAATGATCCTTGACCTTTGCTAATAACCTTCCATTTCTAGATTAATTTTTTACTTAACTAGTTTACAGATGTTATCTATCAAATGATTATTCTATTATATAATAAAAACTATACTACAGGGCTCGACATTGCGACCTGTGGGGTCGGCAATGCGACTGGATTTGGTCCGCTGGCGACTAATTTTTCACCTGTGGTCGCCAGTCTGGCCACCTCGATTTTAAGGGTTTTTTCCCATTTTGTAAAGATCCATGAAAAAATGAAAAAAAGTATCACTTTCATTTACCAAGCCGTTTAAAATGCCTTTATTATAATTACTATTGTGAAATCATTGATCTGCAATACTGCTCTAAAGAAATGCAACCGAAATTCGACGAAAATCATTCTATTTCAATGTATTTGTGGTGCAATTGCGGAGCAGCGTGTTTTCGGCAAAAATATGGCGTATCTTTTGTTTTATAATAAGAGAAAATTTTCCATATACTTTTAATTGAAATGTAAACTTCTGCGGTTGAATTGCAGGGCAAGTGCGGAGAAAGTTTCTCAACTTTTTTCACGGAGTTCTTGAAAGAAAGTTTAGTTGAAACAACATATTTGTTGTGACATTTTTTTAGGATGCGCCATTCCTGCATGAGATAGCTTTGCGTTTTTAGTTGAAAGTATTATTTAGTTTTAGCAAGTAATAGGCTGCCTTTGCCTTTTGTCGTTTTTATGTGGTTGGTTCAATTGTTCCACATGCCAAAATTTTGGAATCTACCTAAAATAATGTTGAAACAGGATCTTTGTTAAGGTTGAATTATGTTATTTGTTTACAATGCAGTCACTGTGAAAACAGTTTTCTAGAACTTCTCCAGCTATTGGGATTGACATTCACAAAGTTTTATGTTTATTGTTATCTAATAAGGGAAATACCCTTTGTTGTAAAAAGGGAATAATGTTTCAACTTGCAATTGATTGTAATTCACATCAAAGAACAGAAACTTAAGCTAAGCATAAGTATTGGGGCCTAAATATAAAAAAACTTTCCCCAAACAAACATGGTATAATTTGCATCAACTTTATTGGTGAAATACTGTTCTTACTGCAGAAATTTTAAGTAAATATTTTTGGGCAAAAAATTTTGGCGACCAAAATATTTGTGCTGGCGACTAAATCTAAAAATTTAGGAACCAGCTGGCCCCAAGTATTTTTTTCTAAACTCAAGCCCTGTACTACTAATAATAACAACAACCACAACAATAATAACAATAACGATAATAACAAGAACGAGAATATTAATAACACAACGACAATGATAACAACAATGACGAGGGTAATAACGACGATATTACGATCAAAAACGATAATAAAAAGATCAATGACGATAAAATAACAACGACAATATTAACATAAAAAACGATAATAATAACAATGATAATAACAACAACAATAATATAAACAACAGCGACATGACAATAAAAAAACCATTGTAAAAAACACCAAGCATTGGCATATTTACTAGATCGACCTATTTTAAAATGGTCTAATACAGATTAGTTAATGAAAGGTGGATCAACAAAACATAACACAGCTTAAATGCATCATTATCTTCAAGTTCTCATTTCAAATTTTTTGTTTTTGGTTTAGATAATCAACTTAATTAAGGGTCATTTTATATTACAATACGTTTATTTGGCCAATTGTGTAAAAATACTACAATCCATTCCTGTATATCAAAGTTATTTTAAAATGTATTCGATAAATCTCTCGGGAGCACAGATCTCAGAAAAATTTTTTAGCTCCTAACTAGTTGTTTCATTGTATTTTTTCAAAAGTAAGGAAGATTACTTCATCTAATATTGAAAACAGTGTATTTGAAAACTTGAATAATAAAGAACATTAAAACCCAGTAAATTCAGCACAAACCAACTGTATATGGTAATGATTTGATGTTCTTTGTCTGTTGCAACAATTAAAGTATCAATATTGATCGACTGATAAAAAAAACCTAGAAATATTTATGAAAGATATTTTTGATGTATTTTGTGCATCCGTTTCGAAATTCAAATTTTTAGGAATACATTGACGAATTCTAACCACCTCAAATATAATCATCTATAATTATTGGAATGTCTAAATGGAAAAGAAGTAAAAAATTAGAACTTTTACTTATAAAAATTCTTTCAAGTGAAATATACATTAACTTATTTCTAAGTTTAAGCGTAAATAACTTCTTAAAAAAGTTAGTTGGAAAATGTAGCTTTGCAGTAGAGACAATGCTCGGGACTTAACAAACAGTTTAAATAGTAATTTCGTTAGAAGTTATAGCATCTAAGAGTTTAGCGCGGGTAAAATGATCAGGGGAATCTCTAATGCTATATTCCTTTTGCAATAACTAAATCCTCCTAGTTTGAAAATCTTTAACTGGAAAAAGATTGTTAACTTGACAGAATGGTTCACTAGCTTATCACTGACTTTCGTTCACTCTGCAACAAACAACGAAATGAACAATTACATACCTTCCATTTTTTGTCAAAATCATTTCCGTCCCCGTTTTATGGAAGATTTTCCAAAGTCCTTCTCTTCGAAGCTTTACACTAACATACCGCGACTGGTACGCACATGGAAGCTGGTCCATTGCTGAGTCGAGTGTAGTGGACTCACAAGCAAATTCACTTTTGCCCGTTGCGAACTGCAGTTGGTAGCAACTCGGCTGTTCAGTTTTGAGGCTCGCCCCGTGGGCGACTTGTTCCAATTCGTTTTTTGTCAAGCTTCCGCACGTGTGGCTCTGGAATGTGGACTTGCATGGCGGCATTCTTGTTCTTGACTGAGAGGTTTGAAGTTTACCATGCGCGCGCTTCTCAAAACTATTTTCCATGGTGTAAACAAAATTGAATTACGACGAAAACCCAATATCTAGCAACTATTTATGGTTTTGTATAAGATCACTCAACAGCTGTACTGCTGAAGTGTGCAGAGCAAAGTTTTTGCAATTTAAATAGCGCCACTTTCAATAAAGGGTGTTACAATTATGATGGATCAGTGATCGTAGCTATGTCAATTGTTTTTATTTAAACAAAGTTTTCACACTTCGCTCTAAAACAACTTGAATTGTCTCTTTGTTTAACAGGACACAATTAAAATTGCAATTCTGCATTTGTTTGTTTGTGCCAACAAATCCTAAACTGTTTTAAGATTTTGAGAAAATTTTTCTTTGATAGCAGTACATCAATCTTGAACTCCAGCAACGTTTTTGCAGTCTGGTCACGTCATGGCCCAAGTATGTTTACACTATTTTGGGAACGGCTTTATTTAATTTCTCAAAAGTCCAATTTATCACTAAATGGTGATTATTGTTTGCTTGATTGATTCTTTGGGCGTCGCCTTGTCTCAGCTGATAAACACTTAGAAAACTTCCTAAACAAGTTGTGGTCAAAAAAGCACGCGCGAGTTTCCTTACCGTGAATTCTAGCTCAAATTTTTTACGTTTTTGACTTTGCACCACAGATTGAACTATTTATTACATAACCCTTGCACTTTTCCCAAATTAAGAATTTAAGCCTCGTTTCTTTTAAAAAAAAGTTAGAATTTATCTAGGAACATTTTTGCCTTACGGATTACAAAAACATGTTTGGTGATTTTAAAATAAACTACCTACTGACCACCTGGAGTTAACAAACTTTCTGATTATACAAATAAACAACTCGGTCATTGTTTGGTGGCTGGCAAGGGAAAATTAGTGCTAAAGCAAACGTGATCTTTGTATGCGTTGACAACGATTAATGAGCTATAAGTAACGTTTACTCTTGTTATGCTTCTATTGCCGGGCCTAGCTCTGTATCAGTAGTTTAAGGATTAATTAGAATCATTGGGAGCTTACTAATAACTGAACATAATGGTTTTTTACGTGGATTTTAAGGAGATCGGATATTTAGACAAAGGAATTCCGCCCTTTATTGAAGACACAAACAATATCGGTTTGACTCCCACAATCGTGGTTTCAGTTGGCCAAACCGGCCTTTGTCAGTGTTTAAAACGCAGGGAAAAGTTTTTCATTTACTTAAGGCACTTTGATAGAGGGGGGATTTTTTGTGTATTGGTCTTTATGGCCTAAACCCAATTTGTGCATTTATTTTTTTAGAGTTGAGTGATAAGACGACGTCATTTCAACACGATCTTGAGTTGTTAAGCCTAATAAAAAAAAAAATTGTTTGAGATATGAGAACCAAAATTAATCCCACCTTGGGTAGGTGTTGAGTGCCATAAGGTGTACTGGTCTGTTTTTCTATATCTTCATTTAAGTGTGTGGGATAAACGTCAAAACTAAGTGGGCGGTACCAGCTTGTTCATTCAATGCATTATCTGATAAAAAAAAACGCCATGAAGAAAAAATTATAAAGTGGGACAGAATCATTGTCGTATGCCTTAAAAAACAAATTGTGTTGTAAAATATTTTTTTTTAACTCCTTCTGCTTAGTTTTCTTTGACGAGCAATAAAAGGCAAAAACAGCTGAAACTATCGCGAATAGCTTACGCTATTTATACCCCCTGTTTAATGATTTCAAACTGACATAGTTCAGAGGGTGGTAAACTCAAAATGAATATCTCCGGAAAAGAACTCGATCACGTGCATTTCACTATAGTTTAGAATGCTAAATACAGTAAATGATAGAACCAACGCCGGCTATGGTGATATATTTGTTCTGAGCTCAAAACGTCTGCCTCTTGATTTATTGACAACAATGAAGCATTTTAACCCAGAGTTGATTAAATCACGTCTTTTATCTCTATACCACCTGTTTTAGACTAGAAGAAAAACTGTCTTTCACTTTTTACTTTAAAAGCTAATAATTAACTTCCGCTGGCAACTCAAAGAAAATTTCCCTTAAAACTTGTTTTAAAATAATGAAGCAGCGCGTGTTTGAGTGCTGAAGGCACCAGCGCGGAAAGAGGCGGAGCCGCGGTATTTGAATTTTTGCCACAATTTTTTTAGACTTCCCCGCTTGAATTTAGAATGTTATATATTTAACTGTGAAGCGTTTAAACAAAGTTTTTTGATGAGTTGAAAAGTAGGGCGACATAGTCTTTTGGTATCAAAACCAAAAGTTTTTTGTTCCATTTCTATGTATTGTTAAGAATTTAAATTTTCAGAACGGAAGTAATTCTTGAATATTTTCATAGATAAAGAAAGAGCACTGCAACAGGGACCTCTTTCAAACTCTGTTTCCAGTCTTGGAAAGACGATTCATAGAAAAAGGCTGGAATGATTTCCATCCGAGCTTCTTATGTAAAACATATACCTTCTTCGTTACTGAAGAAGCTGATCTGGCTAACCAATAAATGGTGTTTTTTTCAACACTCTTCTTTAAAATTTAAAAACGGCGTGTTTGGATATAATAATAACAAACAAATTCGCACTTCCGTTTTAAACTATAGCTGTTGCATGCGTTAAAGATTCTCTGTTTAACTCAATAAATAGTGTGAGGAACTGACGCTTTTCATGACGATTCAATGCAAAAATCAACAACATCTTTATTTTTGCCTTGATCAGCGCGGCTTTTGAAATATACAGAATTTGTTTGGAAGCCAATATTATAATAAAAGCAGTTTATCCATTCATTTCTGAAGTGTTGCATGAACTGACAATAATAGATGGGGGAGGTTTATGTATAACACAATCGTGTAATCGCGGATAAATGCAAACATCCTCTTTACAGTTGTTTATTTAATCTAAAAATTATTTGTTTTGTGTTTATTTAAATTATTGACAAGAAAAAATACGAAAATCGTGGAACTTTGTATTGATCTCACGAAATTCAGCATTATTTATCCTTCACTCCTTACACAGTTCATACATCTTAAAATATTCTGAATTGACGGGTAAAAATTTGACATGATGAAATAAATGAAACAATGGAAAAATTTCGTAAACATCATGCAACTTCATTTAAGCAAGTTTTGTGGCATAAAAATATCGCTTTAAGCGTACCATGGACACATCATTGTTCATTATAATGCAGTAAAACGCAGTAATTATGATATTTTAAACGCCATTGCTTCTCGCACGTCGGAGGAAGTTCTCCGGTGTTTCTACAGAAACAGTTGTATAAACTTTAAGGTTATATACCGTGGAGAGAGGAAAATAACTAGCAATTCAGACCTATACCTTCGTCACAGTAATAATATGAGGTATTAGTTAAGAATGTATAAAGGTAACTAATAAAAACATTTGTATAGAAAATAGTTAAAGATACAAAAAGACGGGGAATGCCGTGAGGAAAAAGGGTGGGAGTGAAAATCAAAAGCATTGATAGTAATCACATGTGTGCTTGTTAAAAATGCTGAATAAGACAATGAAAATAGAGCGAACAATGAAACACAAAAGCCTACTTAAAGCGGAGCAGTTTTTAATCCCATCAGAGTTAGGCTAACATACACAAAGAAATGCGTAGAATGAAAGGAAGAATTAAAAGAACAATGAAAACGGGGCGGGCAAGGAAATCGCAGGAAAAAAAACAAACGAAGTAACGTATATAAAAAAGGGAAAAAAAACCTTTTAATTTCACAGAGACTGTCAGTGCCGACAGAGTGAATAAACTGCATATCTTTAGTTTTCCCAGGGTCGTTGCTGCCGTGAAAATAGAATGGCCGAAAAATAGCAAAGACAAGAAGCTGGTTGAGGAAAAGAGTTATTTCCTATAGCATTACGAATTGTATGTAAAAACGTAAATAAAGTTGATTTCTGCTCCAGTCACCCTTAAGCAAAATATTCAAAAAGAAATATCTAAAAAAAAGAAAGCTTTAAAATCTAATCTAAACTAATCTAATTTTGCAGCGTTTACAATAAAAAAAAACTAGATTGAAAACGTTCTGTTTTGCAAAATGGTAATACAAATTTGCGCCTGTGCCTTAAAGCGACTGAACTATTGTTTGTTTCCGGTACCAAATGATATAAAGTTGTGATTTTTGTCTTAAAAAGGCCCTGTGTCAGTTATTGCCGCCTACTATAAGCAGTACTGAGGTCTGACGCCAGCAGAAGTGCATCTGCGAAGCTAATGAAAGGAAAATAATCCTAAGTGTTTTTCTGGCTCGTCTGACAAATAATTTGGTAAAGATGATGTGGAAAGCCTGGCAACATTACTCTGTTACAGGATGTATGCAGGCCGTATAAAACTACTAGAGATCACTAGAGTCAGCATTTGCACGTTTTAACTGTCTTATTAAATCGAGTCTAGGAGCTATACCTTTCTAACAATTATACTAACGTGAAAGTTCCACTTGAGAAGTTAAGCCCTAAAAGCTTGGCGTGTTTCACCACTTTAATAGCTCTATTATTAATCATAATAGATGGAAAGTCATTTGTATCGCGAGTCTTCGAGGAGCTGATACGCAGTTAAATGCAATAAATAAAAAATGCAATAAATATCCTAGTATGTGATAAAAGTCAGTGAACTTTGTTTATCAGGGTTTTTCACTTAAAATTTTTTGAAAAAAACAACAATAACAATTTGAAAAGTGGATTCTTTTTTCGTTTTAAACAATCTCTATGTTATAAACCAAAAAATTATGGAAAAATTCAACCTTGTGATTGCGCATTGTCCTTTTTAAAACAAATACATGATGATGAACACGTAATTACGAATCACGTCAAATAAATATTGAAGTTAGGTTAATTTTTTCGTTGCCTGATAAACCAATCTTTTTTGCTTTTTTGGTTGTTGGTTTTTTTAAGTTATCCATAACTAATAATTATCAACTAAACCTAACAATGAGTAACATCTCTTCAATCTCTCCAAAGCAGGCCCGGCGGAATCTTTGGAACACTAAAGCAAAGCGACTTTCGTTGAATACTATTTCTTGTAGAGTTTATCTGCGATCCGTTAACTAATTTGTAGGTTTTCTTTATATTTTCGGGCATTTTAGGGCGATTTTGACAGAAATAATTTTTGATAAATTGAATGAATGTGTCTTATTGACTACGACTGGAAAAAAAAAAGTGTTTTATTACCGTCAACTGAAGCCATCTTATAAAGAGCATGAGCCACTGGCGAAAATGACGCAAAAGCTTCAAAGTTTACCTCATTTGTCAAGTTTGTATTTGTATATTAAAAACTGTTGAGGTTCAGGTAGCAATTGTGAGGTTTAACTTACACAATCATGTTTTTTTCGACATCGGACAAAATTTGGTTCACGATTTTGTTTCCTTTGCAGTTTTATTGAAGTTATTATAACTTCTTTTACAAATATTTCACCAGAAAATTGAGGGGCCGCTCAAGCCTTGTCGGCCATGTAAAGCTGTTGTTTGTTATTTGTGTTAAGCTAATGCAACACTTTGTGTTAAAAATCCGCTACATCATTAAAAACATATTGAAGGGCCTAACCTTGGTAATTAAAGTTTCTACCAAACGCAGAACCTGATCTAGTGATTTCTGTTCGTTTGCCAAGATCGGTTCGCCGCAATATTTACAATATTTTCACTCGGGGTTGGGAGTTATAAAGTGACCAGTTTTCGCCCACATTCACAAAATATTGGAGACCAAAAAATACTAGAAACATCTTGTGAGCAATATTCAGGAGAATACAACTAAGTTTTTCACGTAGTCTCTGACAGACTCTGTTCTCGGATTTGATGCAATGGCAAAATAGACACAAGAAATGCATTGGTTGAGATTTCGTAATGTGTTTCAACGAACGTAGCCTTTCATATTAGAAAACAATTAAAATTATTCAACAGCTCTTTAAGTAGAGGATTTTTTTCTGATTTTTGTGGTTGCTCAGTGCGTTGATGGCAAATAATGCTTACATTAATTCATAGTTACACGGTCATATGCATGTAACCCAAAACCCTACTATCTTAAGCCTTTTGTATTGTTTTTCAACTCTTTCAAACTTTAAGCTTATGGTTTGATGAACTGTTTTAAAATATTTGCTTCTGTAAACTATTTTTTTTATTCTCCAAAGTTGCTGAACACAACTTTCTCGTACACTTGGTCGCTCTTGATGTTATAATTTTCGCCACTTGTTCGTCGGCTTGATTATACTACGCGTTTGAGAATTTCGTAATCCCCCGGGTTTGAACTTTCAACAATGAAAAATTCTAAATACAAAAGACGGGCCATTTTTTTCTGTGATTCCCAAGAGCTTTAACAACTAAGTAAGTTGGCGAAGAGATGGAAAAACAAATATTCACATTTTCGTTGTTGTCAAAGCCCTAAACTCTTTACCATACATCTGGGGTCACTTTTAAAGTTATTCTGGTTCATTCTACTGTATATATTTTTTGACTCTTATATATATTTTGTTGACTGGCCAGAAGGTAAAAACAGATTTATGCTTTTTGCATAAAGAACTACTTTTAATGTCAGAAAGGATGAATTAAAAAAAGCAATTAACGAGGACGAACGGGCAATAGAAAGAGCTAAATCCTTTAACGAGCCTAGTGGCCCATCGGAGCCGCCCGGTGTAACTACGGATTTGGTTCCCTCACAAAAACACGAGCTTTTTTCGCAAAATGTTGAGCAAACATTTAATTAATATACTTGCAAAACTTATTTTTATCAAAGTTAGTATTTTTGGATGGCAAACTGATAATAAGCAGTCCTGTAGTAAACTCTATTTTGAATCAAAAGAAAGTGAATAAAAAACATGACTTTATGGCACAAGACCGAATTAACAGTTGCAAAGTTTTCGTTTTTAAACGAATTTTAAAAACAGGAAAAAGATCGCGCTTGCGAGATTACTTCATTGGCTCATAACATACATGCAGTAGTTTTCAAAATGCAGTCGCTATAAACAATACTTTAGGATCAACACCTTTTTTACTGTGTTTAACAGAAATATTGCCAGAAACAGAAATAAAGCACACATCGCAGTGAACTGGCGAGGACACGTTCCACTTCTGAAACCTCACTTTATTCAACCGTTAAAAATAACAATAAAGATTATCATATAGAACTAGTTTAAGTAAAATAGTTTTTAAAATAACGCAAGCATAAAATATTCGAAATAGCTTCTTTGGTATAAAGAGTACTTTGCAAACATGTAATCAAATTACAGCTCATTGTAATCAAACGTTGAACTTGACGAATTATGTAGAGATTAACTCGCCTATCCTTACCTATAGTAATGGCTTAGTAAACAGAAAAAATGAAAATATATATTAAATCTTTATTCTAAGTTATTTTATATTATAGCTTGTTAAATTATCGAAAACATCAATCGAATAACAAAATCTCCAGGTGCAAAACTAAAATCCAGTTTATAAATATCACGAGGCTCAGATTTCGGAAAGTTTAAGAATTTTTTAAGAATCACACTGAAGCTCAATCTGTCGACCCGCACAACAAAATTCTTCTACATTTTTTTTTGTTTTCATGACTACGGTACTACCCCCTTTCTTTAAAGCTAGTTTCTATAGAAACCTTAGATGTGTTTTGATCGATCAAAAGTGACTAAAAATACTAGACTATTTCTCTTTCGTTCTTCCACCTGCGATGTTTTTTTTATCTTGCCACACGCATCTACGCGAACATATTTTTCTGGCTTTGTAAGGACTTATTGAAATCATACCATTTTATACATGCACTTCTGGTTTCAACAACAACAAAATGATGACCTATTTTGAAACTATTATTTGAGAATTATTTAAGAATTATTTAAGCCTCAAAATGCTCGGGAAAAAAGTGCGATGCTTATAAAAAGAAAAGTGTGTTACGCGGCGCGCGGTAAATTTTTGAAGCACGAGTGAAATGCTCTTTGCGTCCTTTATAATTTAAACCATTCATCGAAGTGGATTTTGACACTCGTATTTTCGTTCCTCGAATAATATTACTAGGGGATCAAATCCACAGGGGAAGACCATATAATTCTACTATTTTAATGCACCTATTTATATTGTTGGAACAGTCAATGTTGATAAGCTTAGTCTTGGAGCACGAGTGGCAGACTGTGATTGGGGCATGATCGCGTTGAAGAATTGGGAATTGCGGAAGGATGACCTCAGAAAATTAAGTTCAACTTGATTTGGGAGAAAAAGAGTGATTTGTCCTAGTTCCCCTCTTTCATAGGCATTAGAATTGAGTAATTTATAAAAAATAAATCCCGCCAATTAAACAACAAAGAGTTTTATGGCATGTTACAATGATTAGCAGTTGATGAAATTTTGGTAAAATTCAATCCCATTGCCTGTGATGAAATACAGTTTTTGATAAAAATTCACATTCAGATATCGGTTGCCGATCATTACACTCGACATCAAACCAAGCGGCAGTTGGTATATTCGCAAAGGAAGTTAAGCCAAAAACGCAGAGAAAAATCCAAGTGCATGCATACAACTGATACATAAAGACAACAGGTGAACTACAGCTCCGAGTAATTTTTACCAAAAGTGTGTTCCCATTTTTTCACATCTGTTGAAGAGGATGTTTGAAGAATGTCAGGATTAAAATCAGAGTATGAAAACCACTTTTGTTCCACACACACTAACACGCCATCAAATGTAGTTACAGAACGGCTATGTTGAAATAAGATTGTGTGAGAACACGACTTTCTTTCATAATAAACAAACCTGTTTCACAATGTACTTGTTCAATAGTTTAAAAAAAAAACTATTTAAGTTGGTTGGTGAGAAGTTAAAACATTAGACAACTTTAGATCCGCGAACCAGGACCAGGATTAGCATTGCCATGAGTAGAATAGCAAGCTCAGGTTTCAAGCATTTCCCCTTCGTAAAAGGTAAAACTGGAAACGTCAAATTCAACTTCCTATTCTACTCACGGCGATGATCAAATATTCCAACCTTAAGATGATTTAGTCACGTGTAGTTCACATTGGTTACAAACAAAGACGAGTGCAACAATTTTTTCTTCTTGGTTGCTTACTGCCTTTTTATCACTTTCAGTTACCAACGTAAAACTGGATTTTCTGTTTTTTAATGGTAAAATGCTTGTCGAAGCAACATTCGTCTCTACTAAATAAGACTTGCCATGAATGACTGCCACTTAGTTATGACTCCTTAATTGTCAATATCCTATTTTTTGCACACATACTGACACTTGAAAACCGAACAGATAAAAATATCTCCTAAAAGAAAACACAGCTTTACCTTAGTCTGAAATGAAATGCATCTTCGAATACAAAGACAATCCTAAAGCACATCATAGACATTGAAGTTAAAACACTACTGCTTGTTCATGGGACCTTTCATCCACTGAGAACAAAAATATTAAAGGGATAAAGTAACTTGAGCACACCCCCATTATGTATTTCTTGGGGGGTGGGGCACCCCTTTCAGAGTGATCATAGTTTCATCGATCATTGTTGTTGATTACATTATTGATGTTGTACACGAGGTCAAGGAAGCACCCCTAAATCCTTATACGAGCCTAGTGGCACATGGGGCCGGCGCTTATCTCCGGTTTGTGTAGTGTTAAGTGGATGAGAGTCATTGACTCCCCCTGGATGGGACACTAATCCATCACAGGTTAGCTCCCAGCCGAAGCTGAAAGTCATTTACCGACCTCGTAAGGATGGAAAGCTGCGTAAGCTTTGGCAGAAAAGAAGGTCACACAAATGTTCAATTTTCGGTACAGCCGAGGATTTGAACCTGGGACCTTGTGGTTGGAAGGCATAGATCTTACCAACTGCACCAACCACGCTGCCTATGGAAGCACCCCACCCTCTAAGAAATGCATATTGGAGGCACTCAAGTTACTTTATCCATTAACTGCCTAGTCTTTTTTTTAAAAAAAGCTTCAGTCAGTACAATTTTACCCAGCTCAACTTAAATAGATAAGAGATGAGAGAACTGCTGACCAAAGAAAATGGCTCTAGCATCCTTTGAGTTGTTAACTAAGTAAAACGTGTCATTTGGATAGTTCAGGAATGACTTTATAAAAGCATCACAAAAAGTATTTTCAGGAGCTGATGAGAACCCTTTGTAATTATAGTACCACTTTCTCATTTGCTGATACGGGTGTGAAAACTCAAATGGCTAGCTTATTACACTACTTACATAGCAACGACTATTTTATAAACAATTCATTTTCTTCTGAAAAGAAAAATTTCTAGCCTTGTTAATAAGTGAAAAAATCAACATCATTTGACACTCATGGAAAGTGGTAGATCAAACCATACTGTACATGTTTCTGCCAATAGTCCATCCTTTTTCCTTTTTTTTCATTTATGAAACAAAACCTAGTAGTTTATGCTTTAGCTGCAGTTTTCACTAATGCTTGTTGGTACTGTTGTTGAAGTTTGTTCAACACTTCTCGACAATCACTCTGTTTCTTTTCAAGATCCTTGATAGAAGTATCTTGTCTTTTTCTGGAATAAAAAATTGGTGTTTATACCTTTAGAAGAAAATGTGTTTACATAACAAAAATTGAATTATCATTTCTCTCAGCCACTTGTCGTAGTCAGAAACAAATTGACTTTGTGTTTCTTGTTGTCATTATTTCACATTTACTTAAGTAACTATCTCTCATCTATGTTACTCCTGTCAAATTTGACCAAAAAATTGTAAAATTTTGAAACTTTAATTTAGGGATAGTCCCACCTACATTTTGAATTCCTTCTGCTGCAACTGAAACAGTCACCAATTACTGTTTTCATCCAAAAATTTTCAATCTAATGTTCTTCAGAAAAAGTTCTTGAGTAGATAAATCATGTAATCTGACAAATAATGTAATTCAGTATCGTTACCACACTTTTGTTCTTGACCTATCTAGAACTTTGTTGAACATAAATTCAATAATGTTTATAAAATAACCAAACTTGTATGCGGACTGTGATTGATCAAATAACTGTGGTTTATTGTGTCTGTAAACCACAGCTAGAAAGTGAAAAAACATTAGTGTCCATTTTTTGTTAAAAAAAGACCCCCAGATATTACCACCTTTGGGAATGGCAAAAGAGGGAGGCTTGGAAAATGTAGTTGAGCTCAGCATTAAGATAACAAAGAAAAGAGACAATTTGCAGAAATGTAAACTGAACAGTTAGACAGCATTATAGAAAATCACAAGCAACAAGGCAACAGAGTAGACTGCAAGTTTCATCCATCAATACAGCCATTTATTTTCCCAAAAATCACGACTGCATTCAGCCACATGTTTTCTTCATGTCAAATTGAAAATGTCAACATCTATGCTTACAGGTCACGAATGTGTGATCCAGGAATAGTGATTTCTGGTCTTTTCTTTTTGAACAGACTTAAGGTATCAGGGGATACTTTTGAGCGTCTTTTTTCAACGTGACCTTATCAATACGCAAACCGCGCTGAAAACAAC
>JAOEHV020162558.1:0-13910 GCA_025447995.2 Isaurus tuberculatus | reverse complement strand
TGAAATATAGATAAACTAGGCGTGTATTTGAAGTGGTATGATCTACCCCATGACTTGTCATCATTTTCAGTGCCGATGAAAAAGAAGCGTTTGCTTCTATTCAACCTTGTTTCTCTTAAAATAATCTTTGGTGCGCGTGGAAGTTGTCTGAGCACGCTTTCAAACTCGAGAAAAACATTTAAAGATATGATTCCATAAAGAGCACTGTTGTAAACATCAAGTTCAGACTTGCGGAGATGTTTTGTGCAGTCGGTGTGAAAAAAGGCCGATCCATTTTGTTTTAAACTTGTTGTTCAGTTTATAAGGATTTATTTCTATATGGAGATGATTTCTTGGTCAGTGGATTGAAAGTCGCTAATTGAAAATTAAAGTTTAGTAACGATACAAGTCAAGGTTGTTTTTGATGTGTGTGTTTCTAGGAGGACGTGTGAGAGCTACTCCTCTGCGAAGAACGCTAAAAAAAGACCATCAGGATATCGTTTGTATTAGGTGGAGGTTCTCTGTGATCTTGTTTTGTATGTTAAGCTCGGATTACAATATTTTAGCATTAAATCTATAAATGGTTATGACTTTGGAAAAAGTAGATTCGCTAGAAATTGAAATAGTTGTGTCGATTATGCCGTTGATAAGGCGGAAAACATGATGATTTGAATTCTCCAAACTTTGTTGTCATGGTGATGGAAACCAAGGGCTTTTGAAGAAGTGTTAATTGATCATGAACATGGTCCATATATATTCCCGTTACAAATCTCTCAGTACTGGCATAGTGCGTTAATGAAGCTGTTCTCTTGAAGCTGAAATAAACTCCCTCGCGAGACTTGTTTTAGAATCATTTGTTAACTATTGAAAGCTTATATACATTTTAAAAAAGTTTTTATCCAACGTTAATGATGTATGCGGTTTGTAAAAAAATGATAGTTATAAACATGTTAAAAGAAATTGAAAATTCCTTTAATAAAAAAAGAATAAATGTTAACATTGAATAAACCGAATTATAGCTTATTCTTTACTTAAAAGGAACAAACGCAACTTGGTATGAAGGGGACATGAAATATAGGCAAAATTGGGGGTGTATTTGAAGTGACATGTTCTTGCCAGTGACTTGTCATTATTTTATTGCTGATAAAAAAGAAGCGTTTGCTTCTACTCTTGTTTCTTTTACGAGAATCTTTGGTGCGCGTGGAAGTTGTTTGAGGACGTTTTCAACCTCAAGAATATGATTATATAAAGAGCACTATTGTAAATATCAATTCAAACTTGGGGAGGCATTTTGGGCAATCGGTATGAAAAGAGGCCAGTACAGTTGGTTTTTTAAACTTGTTGGTCAGTTTAAGGAGTTATTTCAATATAAAGATGATTCCTTGGTCATTGGATTGAAAGTCGCTAACTGAAAATTAAAGTTTAATGACGATACAGGTCAAGGTTGTTTTTGGTTTGTTTGTTTCTAGGAGGACGTGTGAGCGCTATTCCTCAATTACTCAGAATTAGTTATTGGGTCTTGTCCGTAGTTATGGGAAGAACAATAAAAAAAGCGCATCTGGATATCTTTTGTATCAGTTGGAGTTCTCTATGCTCTTGTCTTATACGTTAAGTTCAAGTTGTCAATATTTTAGCACTAAAACTATGAACGGTTATGACTTTGGCGGGGGTTGACGCGCTAGAAGTTGAAAGAGAAGTGTCGATAATGCCGTTGTTAAGGGGGAGTATATGGTGATTTGATTTCTCCAAACTTTGTTGACATGGTGACGGAAAGCAAAAGCTTTTGAAGAAGTTTTAATTGATCATGAACATGATTCATATTCCCGTTACAAGTCTCTCAGTACTGGTATAGAGCGTTAATGAAACTGTACTCTTGAAGCTGAAATAAACTCCCTCGCGAGACTTGTTTTAGAAGCATTTGTTAACTATTGAAAGCTTATATCCTCTTTGAGAAGGTTTTTATCCAAAGTCGTTAATTATGTATACGGTTTGAAAATAATGATAATAGTTATAAAGAGTTAAAACAAATTGAAAGTCCCTTTAATGAAAAGGAATAAATGCTAAAGATTAAATAAACCGAAGTATCGGTTATTCTCTTCTTAAAAGGAACAACCTCATATTGGTATGAAGTGGACATGAAATAAAGTAGGCGTGTATTTGAAGTGGCATGTTCTACCCCGTGACTTATCATTTTCAGTGCCAATAAAAAAGAAGCGTTCACTTCTATTCAATCTTGTTTCTTTTACAAGATTTTTTGGTGCGCGTGGACGTTGTCTGAGGACGCTTTCAGCATCGAGAAAAACATTTAAATATATGATTCCATAAAGAGCACTGTTGGAAACATCAAGTTCAGACTTGCGGAGATGTTTAACGCAGTCGGTGTGAAAAGAGGCCGATCCATTTTGTTTTAAACTTGTTGCTCAGTTTATAAGGATTTATTTCTACATGGAGATGATTTCTTGGTCACTGGATTGAAAGTAGCTAATTGAAAATTAAAGTTTAGTAACGAACAGGTCAAGGTTGTTTTTGGGGTGTTGGTTTCTAGGAGGACGTGTGAGAGGTTGTCCTCAATTACTCAGAATTAGTTATTGCGTCTTGTCCGTAGTTATGCGGAGAACACTAAAAAAAGCGCATCTGGATATCGTTTGTATTAGTCGGAGGTTCTCTATGATCTTGTCTTATACGTTAAGTTCGGGTTGTCAACATTTTAGCATTAAATCTATAAATGGTTATGACTTTGGTGAAGGTTAACGCGCTAGAAATTGAAAGAGTGGTGTCGATTATGCCGTTGATAAGGGGAAGTATATGGTGATTTGAATTCTCCAACCTTGAATGTCATGGTTACGGAAACCAGGAGTTTTTGAGGAAGTTTATAATGATCATGAACATGATTTATATTCCCCTTACAAGTCGTCTCTCAGTAGTGGCACAGAGCGTTAATAAACTGTTCTCTTTGTTCTCTTGAAGCAGAAATAAATTGCCTCACGAGACTTGTTTTAGAAGCATTCGTACCTATTGAAAGCTTATATACCTTTTTATAAAGATTTTATCCAATCTTAATGATAAATATGGTTTGAAAATAAAATGATATTAGTTATAAAGAGTTAAAACAAATTGAAAGTCCCTTTAATGAAAAGGAATAAATGTTAAAGATTAAATAAACCGAAGTATCGGTTATTCTTTAGTTAAAAAGAAAAAAACTCAACTTCGTATGAAGCGCAGATGAAACAGGCGTGTATTTTAAGTGGTAGGCTCTACCTCGTGACTTGTCATTATTTTCAACGGCGATAAAAAAACCGTTTGGTTCTACTCCAGTTTGTTTCTTTTACAAGAATATTTGGTGCGCGTGGAAGTGGTTTGAGGACGCTTTGAAAGTCAAGAAAAACATTTAAAGATATGAATCGTTAAAGAGCACTGTTGTAAACATCAAGTTCAGACTTGTGCACGTGTTTTGGGTAATCGGTGTGAAAAGAGGCCGATCCAGCTTGTTTTTTAAATTTGTTGCCCAGTTTATTAGGATTTTTTTCAATATAAAGATGATTTCTTGGTCACTGAATTGAAAGTAGCTAATTGAAAATTAAAGTTTAGTAACGATACAGGTCAAGGTTGTTTTTGGTGTGTTTGTTTCAAAATTTGTTATTGCGTCTTGTCCGTAGTACTGCGAAGAACGCTAAAAAAGACCATCAGGATATCGTTTGTATTAAGTGGAGGTTCTCTGTGATCTTGTCTTGTATGTTAAGTTCGGGTTGTCATTATTTACAGGTGCCGGTAGGCAACTAGTGAAGGTTTAGGCTCTGTTTTTTTTTTCTTTTTTTTTATTGTGTTACGAATTTTCACGCATGTGTGGTTTTGGCCTATGAAAGCTCACTTTAGGAAACGCATACAACAATAATGGCATTTTTTTTTTGTCAACGCAGTAGGTAAATACTGAAATTTCAGTAAATATTATTAGAGCTTCGGGTCCATGGTATTTTACGAAATTTTAAGCAATGTAACTTTGTTTTAGAGCAACGTTATCACGTTTGCAAACTTCAGAAGACTGTCCATTTTACGGTCCATCGCGACAGGATTTTTACAAACTCAGACAAGCGGGTTTTTGTGGATAGTGCCTCGTAGAGGCCAAGCCATTATGCTATCGCCGTGAATGAGTGAACATGATTAAATTTAATTTTAATTCATATTTTAAATTTATATTTTAGTGTTTTTTTTACATCATGTGCAATATATGACACAATGTAGATTTATTATATAGCTTATATGAGTATTATGCTGCACATGGGTTTATACCAGATTGTTCCTTTGGTTCAACCTGATCCATCTTTTATGCAGTTTAAATGAACTCATTATTATTATTATCATATTGTTGTTATTATTATTAATTAATGTTGTTTTATTTTATTTTATTTGATTCCATGTAAATATACATTTATATATATATTACTCATGTATCAATTCAAGTAACCAGTTTAAAGCCTATACGTAGTGTGATTTACAACTGTCTTCATAAGCAAATTAAGTTTCCATTATTATTATTAATATTATAGTGAGTTAGTGAAATTCGGATTTTACTCGTGTTTCCCGATTATGACACCTTGGTTGGTTTAGTTACTTATTGCTTTGTGATTATCTTACCAACCTTCCTGCCTGAACTACCTCTCTTCGTAAATTCTTGACTACACGAACACTCCCCGATGTTCGTTCGGTTTGCCATTCTATTTTTAACTCGTGCATATGCCGATTACTACTTCGTTAGCACTTACGTCATAATTTATTCTGCTTAAGTGTATTTTACAAAGGTTACACATTGGTTGTGATTTAATAGTATACCTCAAAAGGAGGTGATCGAGAGGGGACTGGAATCGAATTCTCTTTGAACTTTACAACTTCAAAACAGTATCAATTTCCTTTAACACTAAAAAGTTTTTAAAATTGCCAAAAAGTTGTAGATGTTAAACTGATTTCTATTTTTGATCGATAATCTCCCATGCTGATAGATAATCTTCCATGCTGATCGATAATCTCCCATGCTGATCGATAACCTCCCATGCTTTTATTTTTTTACAGCCACGCTATACATGTGACTCTTTAAAGAACCGTTTCCACCTCACGGAAGAAGTCTGGAATGAGTTCAAAATGTTTGTTGTCAACTGTGATCAGAGAGCGGAACGGCTAATTTGACATAAGGCAGGACACATGTCAAACTCCAAACAATAGTATTAATTACTTCAATGCAAAAGTTCACATGCCAAGCCATAGGTAGCCCAGGCTCTCGTCACGAATGAATACTAACTGTTAATTTACAGATGATTTACAGTAAATATATAGGACCTTATATTTCTTACCTTAGATCACAATAAAATCCACTGAAACTTCCGTGGCGTGTTTATGAATCCCTATAATATCCCGTGGCTGAGTTTGAGCGAGTTTTGTTCAGTTTTATTTGACTTTCCTCTACCAGAATATCTGCAAGTACTGGGCATTTTGTCTAGCTGACGCCGCGATGCATCATGGGATACAAAATTTGTTTGGTCGACGACGACGACGACGGAAAAACAAACCCATTTTATGACTAAGCTTACCACAGGTAGCCCAGTAGTGAATGGGAATAAAAACATTCAGTGAGAAACTAATTTACCAAGAAGGCTTTTATTACCAAAGCTGATCAAAGCTCAGATTGTAATCAGGTGCAAACATTTTCTTGAGTTAACATTGAATAATTTACAGAGTTCCAAAGCCAACCAGCTTAACAACCAATTTACAAAGAACATTGGGAGCTCAACCAGATTTTACTGAGGAACTACAGAATAAAAACTACTGAACTCATACCTTGATACTGAACACTCATCTTTTCGCAGAAAATAAGTCAAGTTTTGAATCTGATTTGTATAGGTAATCGCATGGGGCCGAGTAAAATTAAGGATTTTAATCCATAATTCCGTTTTCATCAACTTCGGCAAACCGCGAAGCCAATGTTGCCAAAACAACATATTTCGGAAATCAGCGCCAAGTAATTTTGCCCTAAATTGAAGGAAAAAGCCCTCCCTCTTGAGCCAATCAGCAGTGAGTAATTTTGCTCTAAACTGTATTTTCAGACTTCTGAGAACACATTTGATGCAAGTGCATAGCACCATTCAATTTCATCTTATCTGCAACCTAAATGAATAGAACACACTCCTTGGATAATATAAACTGGTCATAATTGGAAATTAAGGAGTGCGTTCGACCGACGACGTAGAAAAACGTAGGTGATCGATATTAGTCAACAAGCCACCACAGTCGTATGAAGTCGAGGCATTTTAAGACGGTCGGTCGCCCGTACGAAGATCCCTGAACGCAGGATGGCATCAAGCCTGAGCCCGCGAGCAACGGCAAGATTAGGATGCGTTCTCCTTCGTCGAACGCAAAAAATTGGACCAAATAATAATAAGTTTGTAGTACTATAATTTGTTTCGAGTTTATGCAATTTAAGCAAATTTTAATTAGTCAAATAATTTTACGCATTTTTCCACCTTCATAAGACTCCGATATTTTTTAGGGGTATTTCTGATAATTTCCGACGATCATCGCCGCCCTACGATACAGTTTGAAAATTTTTTAAGTTATACACCCTGAAAGAATGATTGGTACTGACGTTTCGGACTGTAATCCTTCGTCGGAGTGAAGGACTACTGTCCGAAACGTCAGTACCAATCATTCTTTCACGGTAAAAATTTTCAAACTGTATCGTAGGGCGGGGATGATCGTCGGAAATTTTCAGAAATACCCCTAAAAGATATCGGAGTCTTATAAAGGTGGGCATGTCAACAAAAAGTTTTTACCCCTAAAAGATACCAGCTAAAAATGAACAAATTTATAATTTTTCAGCATTTTTAATAGTTCCAGAAACGTCAACTTCAAACACCTTCTGTTATTATTATGTAATATGTTATTATCTTAAAAAGATACCCAAAAGATACCAGCTTAGACTTTGGTAGCCCCTAAATTAGACACCCTAAAAGATACCAAATTTCTGATTTTGACCCCTAAAAGATACGACGATCACCCTGCCCGTTGCCAACTGGAGTCCCCCCTCCTCCCCCCAGGATTGAACCACAGTAACTGTAATACCCTCGTGGATTAATGGTATACATTTTCTTCTCCGATAACCTTTCCGTAAATAATCAAGAGACCAGCCTTTCCTCGTCATCACTTCAGAATTTCATACATCATGGTATGAACTCGATAATGATGTAACGTCAATCTTGCCTTCATTTTAATGATCTAAAAGTATTTCCTGGTCAACAGAGACAGTTATATGGTGAGTTTGTCTATAAAAGTCTGTCATTCTCATTACAGTCAAAGCAAAACGAACACTAAGTGGCAATACGTCAATTTTGAAAGGAACCGCTCGTGAAATTTTAACGTTGTAACCATTATTCATACCAATAGATAAGATAAATCTTTTATCTTTGCAGGTATTTGTTACTTCATAAGCAAATACCATTCCATTTAAATTTCGCTTGGTGAGAAAGATACATTTCACGGATTTGATCCTTTTGAATTTAGCCTGCACTCCGAAAAAGGTTGTACTTTTAACCCATTTCGTATTTTTGTTTTCGCTTGTTAAATTTCTGTTTTCGTCTTTCGAGCAAATGCAGATCTTAAGGGGTGCGTTCTCCGCTGCACATTCTTTGTATTTGCCAAACATTGTTAGTCTATCGTAGCTCAAAAGTTGCATTTCAAAAGATGCTTGAAATTCAAAAGATTTTACCTCCAAATGGAAAACATCCTCGTTTTGAGGTACAACATTCCCAGCATGCACAACTACATCAAATGTAGTGATTAACGAACCATCAGCTTTAGAGTTTCGTTCCCGAACATTCTCATATCTGATTGGCCTGATTCTCTCGCATGACGAAAGCGAAGGCCTCAAGACTTGATTTTCTAAACTACTTGAAAGTTTGTCTTGGAGAAGGTTGTTCAACTGCCCAATGGCAAACTCAACCCAGGCCAATTTAAACTTGTCATTACTCGCAGGGCTATCCCAACCCTCACAGACACAGAGGTTTGGAGTCAACAACTTGATGTCGTCACAAGTACGATTAATTTCGATTGGTCTAAAGAGACCTGTGGGTATGACGTCACCAGCTGCGGAAGTCGCCAAAGCCATAATAGTGTCGTGCAAGTCGTACATAGATACAATTCTTCGTTGATTTGTTCGCAATGCTTCTAATACATTGTTGCCAAGGAAATCAGCCACTTTTGATGGAACAATCATAAAGAGATGGGGATGAAACATTTCAAATCGCCCCTCAAGTATGTATGACGCGTAATAAGTGTAAGTATTTCCGTGGTCTGCGAGGATGATTGTCAGCGTGTTATTGCTACGCGCAAGCTCGTTGACGTATTTAACGAGGTCGTCGTCAAGTGTTTGTATCCTTCGCCCAACATTATCATGACCTACACTTAAGGACATGTATGAAAACAAGGGTAAAGCATACTTTGACTGAGATATCGCATTCACTGTGTCAACTACAGAACGTAGAAAGTACGAATGCTGAAATCTTCCATTATAACAAATTTGGTTTCCCTTCGGACCGTTAAATGGAGATTCCAAACCATAGTAGTTTAGAACGGCACAACTGGAGTGAGTTAGACCTGAAAGATAATTTTCTGAGATATGATTCAGTGCACTCTCTTAGCAAATTAATATTTGCCAGCGCTACATATTAGTAGTATACCTTTATGCTTTGAGTATATCTATTCATATATGCAAGTCTATATGGGAAGTTAAGGCCGTGTTACACGAGGCAATATGTTCAGCAACTTCTAATGCAATGCTGACGATAACGAAAAATTGCAAGTTGCTGTGAGATGTCAGACGAGGGCAATTTTTTTCGCAACTCGCAATGATCTCGTTCTTTGCCTGCGATAAAACGAGATACATCAGCGGTTTCTCGCAGTTAATAACGTAATATGACGTGACTGTGACATTGGCGTTGCGAAGCAGGTTGCCCAGTACATGTTACACGCTGCAACTGGCTTCGAAACGTTGCGAAAAGTAGCAGATTGTTCAACTTTTTCCGCAACTGGCAACGTTGCGTTGCCAGTTGTACAGAGAGATGTTACACGCGCAATTTTGTCAGCAACTTGCAATTCAGTGCCATTACGTTGCAAGTTGCTGAAAAATTGCCTCATGTAACAGGGCCTTAGAGCACGAAGAAATATTCAGTCGCATATCTGTAGTTCTGCAGATTTCTCAGTCACCTGTGAAAACTAATAGTCACCTTGACCATCGAAAATGTCATAATTTACATTTCAATGTCCTAGAAATTTAAATTTTGTAAACTCATCTTAACAATCAGTCCAAAGCGGTGAAGATCGAATCGGCTTTTTACCTTGTGGGAGACAGTGAGGCGGAAAGCTCTAACTATTTAAAAAATCAATCAACTAGTGTGGAGACAAAAGGTATATTTATTAAAAATTTATATTTTGGAGAGAAAACTCGCGGCCTACTTTACCTGAGGACTACTGACATACATCCCTATTGGAATAACTAATTAGAATGCAGAATTCTAATTCAGTAAAATGACACTATAGTGCGTTTTTGAGAATAACATAATCTAACGACAAAGCGGCATCAATATTCTGAGTATAGAAAAAGTAACTGAAATAATTGACATTGTTGCAATACCTGCAATATTTTCACGTCTAATTATTTTTTTCGAACTTTCGAGTATTTTCGGGGGTAGAAGCGGACTAATGAATAATGAATAACGAGAATAAACTTCTTAGGAATAATGAATAATTCCCATCCAGAATAATGAATAATAGCAAAAATATTGATATGAATAATGAATAAAAAAAGGTAGATGAATAATGAATAATCACATTTGAATAATTCCGCTCCTACCCCCGAAGTATTTCTTTCCGGAAGGTTAGTGTGTGTACATGCACAATAATAAATAAGAATAAAATACAAATAGTAATACAAAAATTACAAGGTGACATTGTTACACAATTGAAGATTAAACAAGATTGAATGCATTTTGCATCGACTGGTTAGAGTTTGTGGACTAAGAAAAAGATTTCGGCTGGGAGAGAGTTCCCGACATTGAACGATAGTTTTAGGGTAGAAGGACAGTCTGTGTAAATTAGTGCTCATATATTTTAAAGAATAAATGCATATTCGTGAACGTGTCTACTTCTGCGTGCTCGTGCTGGCGGGCGCAGATTTTCTTCTGGATAGATTTAGTTCTAGTTAAAAATAATTTAATTGTTTGATAAAACATAGTGCAGTTCAGTCAAATGTAAAAACGAAAAATGAAAGAAAAACAAACAAAAGAACGTGAGTCAATAATAGAGCGCGGGGAAATTTTTAAAATTCCCTAAAGATTACTGTGTATTGGCATATGTGAATTTTTTTAGTTGACTTGATGTTGTTGCTGGGATGGCAAAGTTACGTTATCAAAAATTTTTAGCCACAAAGGAATTGGGAAGAGAAAAGGGAGCTTCGCGGCCTAGTTAGTTTTCTTTTTAATTGTTTACCAAAATATTCGTACTAGCTTTCATACTAACCTGTATGATCAATGAACTTGTCCTCAAGATTCATCTGAAGACTTTCCCAGTCATAAGCACCAACATCCGTCAGTAGACCCCAGGCACCCATGTAACACAGATCCTCCTGCCATATTGTCTGATAACCAGATTTCTTGAATTTACCAAACATCACCTCCATCTCAATTGAGCCCACATAACTTTTCACTTTAGTGGGGACTGGTTTCCCAGTGAACAACACATGTGTGTTTTGCGCCGTGTGCCCTTCAACTGCTTGAAAAAGTTCAAAGTCAAAAATTTTAGCTGGGGCAACCTCTGGGTTGCTCGTCCAGTTCTTAAAAGTCTTTATTGTCTCGGGTAAAGAGCGATAAAAATGCGCTCTTGCAACGGAATCGAGTAATAAAATATTCACGTTTAGTACCTCTTTTGGTCTGGGCTTTTTTGATGTTTCTATAAATATTCTGGGGTCAACCGCCATCAACTGCGACGCAAATTTTCCATTTCTTTTCTTGCATTTAAGAAACAAGAAATGAAGCTTGTTTGCAACGGTTTGTTTTATGAAATCAACGAGAATAGTTTCAAATTGTTTTAAAGTTTTAAAACGTTTTGACGACCCCAGCTTTCCAGTGTCTGGGTCAAACAAATTCACAGCAAAATTCTTTTTTCCTGATGGGGATTCAAAGCAAAGTGTTTTGTTGCAGACAACTCGAAAAGCCACATCATTCTCAAGACCTTGTATTTTTTCTTTCATCTTTATATCACAAACGTTACCCTCTCCTTTTACTGCGCATGTCTTCAAATTAGAATCCAAGTAATACAGTTCCTTAGCAAGCTTACAGGCATCATCCGCTGGCCGGTGTGGCGTGCAGGCCCCAAAAGACAAGTCATCCATTTGGGCTGTGTAGATAGAATTGTGGGGGCATACGTTAGAACGATTAACAAACTTTTCAGTTGCTGTTTGTTCAAAACCAGCGTTATTTTTTGCAATTTGATATGATGTCTTTGAAATTTCTGTATCTAAGCTGTTTTTAGTTTGTTCCTCATGTTGTTTTACTCTCTTTTCTTGTGAGGTAATTTCAGTTTCTTTCCATATTGGTGTTAGTTTCTTGTTTTTCTCTTCTCTTTCTTCCTCCCCTAATTCTTTTCCAACTTTCCTCTCAATTTCCGAATCTAATAGAATGGTGAGTTGGTTACCCTCTTGTTTAAGTATCGTGCCGATAAATTTCTCGCCAGCCACATTGCCTTCAACTTTCAGATGACGGTTTTGTATATCACGCTTCTTGTAATTAGCAAAAGATATTTCATTTCCTTCTTTCCCAAGATAGTCGCTCAAGGCTTTTGAATATTTTCCATTCGTTCGAAAATGCGTCTCCGTGGCGTGATAAAACAAATAATTAAATAACGAGACTGCAATGATGAAAAGTGCTAATATCGCTGCTGAAATTCGTCGTCTTCTTGGCAAGAAAAATACAATTTTTCTAGAAATTTTATGAATGGACATATTCGTGATTGTCCTCTAAATCATTCATTACAATGCTAAAAGACTAGCATTAAAACTGTCTGTATAACTATCAACCATGTAAACAGCTTTTTAGACCGAAGCAAAGTGGTTTCTTCTCGATCTCCTGTTTTACCCCTGATGTGGCATCATTTCCTCTTTCAAACTGAACTAAAATAATCGATAAATAAAACACAATATGTATTTGTTCAGGTTTTCTTTTTAAAAAAAACACACACACACACAGAATACACATAAATACACTCATAAAAAGGCGGGGATTCGTAATTAATGTTTCTTTAAAAATGCAAATTTACAAATTGAATTACTAATCTTAAGTTGGTAGGAAAAATCCCTTGAAACAACATATATTTATAGTTTACAACAGTTTAGGCGTTCTAAAACAAATTCAGTATTCTATCAGGCGCGTAGGCAGGGGGGGGGTTGTGCACAGGGTACACGTGCACCTCCCCGCCTGTCTAAAAAGTCCCGCTCAAACGGCTAAAAGAAAAATGAGGAAAAAAGAAAAAAACAGAAAGGAAGGAATAAAGAAAGAAAGAAAAACAATAGTGTTTCACAACTAGCAATTTTAAATCATGCACAAATTTTTATTTGTTTTTAGTTGATGTTCTTTTAGAAAGAAATGTTATCCATAACTATTTGTCTATTTTCACTAGAACAGCAAACACCAAATGTGTATAATTTTTTAAGGACTCTTGACACGAGGTCCACACGAACTTAAAATGCACCTTCCGCAAAAAATGCTGGCTACGCGCATGTTTTTTCGAGTAGAACAAGTGTATGCCAATTTCTAACGAGCGTACATGTATCCTCTTCTAGATAAATTTTTGAAAAAAAGAAAAATATTTCGATTTGGTAACTTGACTACACTTTGACCTTGTTGAGATATTTCAAGTTGGCTCTTTCCTATCATGCCATTTTGTTGATCACATCAGTGACCGAATGTTTAAATAAACCCCAGACTTGCCCAGAGGCTAACTTTTGATGCTTGATAGGTTAATCATCTATCACGAATGTCGCATAATTTGAACTGGCAATTAAAAACCTATAAAGTGCTGGTCATTCGGGTTTTAAGTCAGCTATATCGGTATATTAACCGTTTAAATCTTTAATATGCAACCACAAACCTTTTTAAACAGAATCTTTTTTTTGATGGTGTTATTTAAATCAGTTTTATGTAACTGATGAAACTGTAAAGTGACCGTTCATTTTGTTTATCTTGAAGATTAGATATGTTGTTGTTGTTCATAACTTTTGTGTCAGTAATTGAAAGCATTTAAAAAATCATTCATCTTTTTGTCTTAAGTCATTTAAGAATAGAAATCATGATTGATGTTATTCATTTTACTTTTTGAACAAGCTGAGAACCGTTATAAAATGGCCATGGAATTAGCGAAGTGCTAAACAAGAAAAATGACGCTTATTTTTAGCCATTGACTTTGGTTACAATAATTTTTTTACAATAGTTTGTTTATGTAGTGTTTGCTGTTGCTATGTTAGAAAATCATTTAGATTTTCGAGACTTGCGGCTAAATTCCCCCTGATAATGTACTTTTTCGATAAGGCGATTAAATTTTCTTACCTTTTATAGGATAAAAATTTCACAAACTGAAAACCAATCAATATCAACAGAATGAAATACAAACAACATAAAACAAAGAATTTATTGAAAAAGCAAAATCAAGGGAGTCTGAGAAAAATTAATAACCAAACTTTACGGCTAATTCCTTTTAAATATGAAATAATTTCTTGTTTTAAAATCCTAAAAATATTTGTTTTGTTGTGAGCCTTTTAATTTGGCCTTTACCTTTCTTGATCATTTTTAAAACAGAACGAATTGGAACAAAGAGTGAACAGTTAAAAAAAAAAAAAAAAT